>VXBX01009742.1:178456-210217 GCA_013400415.1 Scytalopus superciliaris | reverse complement strand
GGCTTCCAGTGCACCTTCTCACCTGCCGTTTCACCCCTCGCCTGTCGCTGCAGGGCTTGCAAATATGGGTGTAGCCTTCAAGCCTGCGCAGTGGATTTTTTAGGTGAGGCACAGGGTGTGTGGGACTGGCCCCACCCTTTACTCCTGAGGTTCATCTGCCAGGGCCAAGCAAGCTTGGACGGTGACAGCGAAGTCCTCAGGACGTAGGTTTACTTAGAGTATCCTTCTCATAGGTGGATGGCCTTACAGGGCTAAGCGAGCTCCATCTGCCCAGGTTTGGAGTTAGAATTGTCCTTCTCCTAGGATGGTTGCCAGGAGGCCAGCGAGCCCATCCTGCCCGTGGACACACTTTGTCTGACCCTTCAGTTGAGACCTGACTAGCATGGGAGACCCTACTGGAGGCACAAACCACTGCCAGCATAGCTCGCAACCTCATAAGGGCATGCAAGCTTCTCCCCTGTGACAAGGGGGTGTCCATGGAGAAGAGAAGGGGGTGTCCATGGAGAAGTCAAGGAGGTGTCTGTGGAGAAGACAAGGGGGTGTCCGTGGAGAAGTCAAGCTTTACAGAGATGAGAAATTACACTGGTGGGGCTCAGGAAATGCTGCACACTCTGGTAATGAGTCAAGATGTCTGTGGATCAGCTTCGGGCTTGAACTTATGTGTCTGTTTTAGTACAGAGCTCACCAACCACTTGAAACTGAGACCTGCTGAGAAGATGGTTTTAGGAAGTTTGGCCAATGTATCAATGAGCCTCACAGTCCCTTTGTCCCATGACTGAAAACTCACAGTTGAATTTCCCCATCTTCTGTGAAGAAAACAGTGACCCAAAATAAAATTTAATAATACTGCTATTTGATTCAGAAAATCTGAATTCCACCTGAGCTCCCGCAATGAGATGTATGGGCAGCTCCATCTCAGTGTTATGCTGTGTTCTAGACAACACTCAAGTAAGCAAATGGAGCTATAGAACCGTTGGCTAATTTACAACGTTCAGAACCTTCTTTGTATAAGTGTATGATCTTCATGTTTTGACTCTTTTTGCTTGACCATAAGTCATTCTTTTAGATACAGGATCAGCTTTGAGGAAAGAGAGGAAAGAGAAGCATCCCTTGTCACACTGAAAGGTAGCTCCCCACAACAGGATTATAGGTACTGTTCTCATGGGGTTTAAGCCATGAGCTTGAATTCTTTGCCATCTCTCTTTCTCAGATGAAATCTACTGCCTCACATATTTCTGCCCAATTTCTGCCTGTTGTCTGGCTAAAACGAGCACAAGACCATGCATTTCTGGGTAGGTTTCTGGAACTGATCATTTGGTATTCCTAATCCCAAAACAAAGATGTTTACTTTTTCTCTGCCATTATAGCCACCTTCAAAATCAAACACCAGCCTCCTTGCAGTCCAAGACATTTCCCTCTTTGAGGAAATGAACAAGCCCTGTAGCATAGTACCATCCCTCTCTCTCTTCCAAACCCCTGGAGACACTTTTTTTTCTCCCAAGGTAATACAGCATGATCTACCACAGCAGGATATACCACCAAACAACACTTATTCCAGTCCTTTCATATTGGAGGTCTGTGGCCAAGGAGTCCGGTGGGACACCGGCAACTTGAATGTATTCACCTTCCAGAATTGAGAGAATTCACATTAATCTACCCCTAAATCTTTTCACAAACCTACAAAGTTAAAAGTATACCTGAAGTTAGCTCTTTTTTTTCCCACTCCTTAAAATGCCAGGGAGATCCAGGTTTATAGGATAATTACAGTACTCTTCTACATAGGTTTCTAGTCTTGGTATTGCCTATATAACCAAATAAAACTGTTAAGGGGAACAATGACTCCTTCCATTACTTCTAGATGAGACTCATAGGAAATATCTGCTGTTAGGCTCCAAGCTCTTAAAGTAGTTCAAAAAGCAGATCTTCTCATGACCTCTGCTTCATTCAGTACCATGTACTGTTCATGGTCTCAGATCTCTTCCTCTAGTATGTGACAGAAATTAGCTGCTCAGAGGGTGAAGAGCAGGTCCCTGTGTCATGTAGACCTTGCCTAGATCTTGATTTTGCCAAGAAAGGTTGAACTAGATACCCTTGAGGTCCACTTCCATCCTGGTATTCCATGATTTCATGAACTTTAGCTCCCACTTACTTCACATCTTCCATCACTGGTTCCTGGTGCTCTGTTATTCGTTTCAGTACATCCTGTATGTTCTATACACAGTTCTATACATCCACAAAGCTGTAAGCCAAACTGTCAACCAAACCATAGAAGTTTCAGTGATTCCACTATAAAGACCATGTTGTTCCAGCTCTATTTTTAGCTGAAAAGAGGCAGTCTAGTTTGTACTAAACACTGGGGACAGTAGGACACAAAAATTAAGAAAAAGCAGTAAAATTTCCATGTATTATTCAAACATAGTCCTCTGAAATAGGAGAAAAATCCACTTGCAAGGAGTTTCTATCAATAGATGGAGCCAGAACTAGACAACATTCCTCTGATTGTCTTCAGCTCACAACTGCAAAACTAGTCCAGGAGAAACCATATCCTTCCAAGCCTATAGCACTATTTTCACTTGAACAAGTTTTAATAAGCTGGGTTAGCATTTGAGATTGATGCATGCTGAATGACAGGAACCTTTTTCATATGACCACAGCTACTTACAGCTGCAGTGTGGTCAGGCCTGGGTGGTGGTTAGCTGTTCTGTACCCACTGAGTATTGCATTATACCAAATGAAAACATCTGCGGTTTGCTTATGCACTCACTGTTAGTAAAGATACTGCGAAATTACAAGCCTGCTTGTATTTAAGATACTGTGTTGTAAGTATTGTTAATAAACAACAACACACTCTTTAAAAGTCACAGCTGCACAAAATATTGTGCAGATAACAAAAATTTAAGTTTTGTCCAAAAATACCAAGCCCTTTTTGTCACCTCCTTTCTGTCTGTATACTTTACTTTGGTTGCATTTGCTCTGCCGTATTCCAGCTAATTGTTGTGCTTGCACCTGAATAGAATATAAAGTTAAAATAACATTACAGGTATGGCAAATACTTAATGTTTGGTTTTAACAACTATTTCAGAGATTTCTGCATCTACTTAATTCATTCTCACAGGTATCACTGCAATAATAATATATATTTTAAAAAAAGCACTCTAATATTAAAAATTGCAGTCAAAATTGACAGACTATGTCTTTGAGAGACAGATTGTATTTTTATTTTTAAAAAACCTCATAACTATTGTGATATATTGTAGTAAATCAAGCTCACAAATGTGTGCACTAAGATGTCAAATGCTTCCATGAGTAAATATATATTCTGTCTGTCTTCACAGTCTAGCTACCTTTAAAATAAAAAAAAATTTTAAAATAACCTCAGTGGGTTGAACATATCTTCTTAGGATCAATTTGCTGAGAGGGTAAAAGCATTGGCCTCTGCTCTGCAGCACTGGAACAAGTCTGTTCTTCCCATGTATTTATGAGCAGTGAACAAATGCATGGAGCTGCCTACTGAAAACAAAAACCTGAAAAGTTTTCTTTATGTGTGATGCTATTGTTCCCTAGTCCAATCCAGACAGAAAGGAGGTCTGCAAAAGGGGAGTTGACGGAGACTTCAAGATGCAGGTTTCTGTTTTGTAGCCTTGTAAAATCATGTGCAGTCAAAGTGTTTAGCTTAGTAAACATTCACCAAGGTCAAAAGTTTCTGCATAGCACATTTTGAGTTTGACCAGCATATGTTTTTTGTTCCTTTTCATTTACTTATTCTCATTAATAAGATACAGCTATGACTGCCTTGAGAAATACGCATAGTTAGTACCTGCTGCCATGTTGAGAGAAGTGCCGGTTAGCAGACTATCCCTGCAGCTGGATCCTAAGAGTAGATTTCCCAGTAACAGTGTGATTTTACTAAAATCAAAGCAGGAAGTGAGTGGATTTAGTCCTGCAAACATGAGGACATGATCCTCTAAGGGCCGAGGCAAGTTTGGGCATGTAACAGTGAAACAGTGAAGGAACAGTGGCTGTTTATTTCTGCCAGTGCCTGAGCCCCAAGGAGCTGGCTTGGTCTGTCCTTGGCCAGCACTCCTCCACAAGAAATAAGGCAGCATGAAACAAGCAGGGCAGGACGAGAAACACCGCAGCCCAGGGGGGATGGCAGTCTCCCTGCCTCTTCCCCATTGCTTCTTGCCCATGCTTTGAAGAAACCTGGAGCCACATTTGTGGTGTGACAATGGCTAAGAAAATGGCTGGCCATTTGGATCCATTTAGGCAGGTCTAAGGAAACCCTAATGCCTTAAATAATACAGATCTGTAGCCAATCCTTGTGTGACTTTCATGTCAAGTCAGCTCAGCTTTCCTCTGGGAATAAAGAATGTCTAGCAGTTCTCATCGGCAGGCAGCCAGCCTCCGTCTCAGGAAAGGTCTCATTCTTTGCGCTTTTCTATCCTGTCAGGAACCGAGTTTTGTAACATTTAGTAGCAGTAGGGTGACAATCAGAATAGCTCAGCTAATTAAAGAGATTTGGAGAACGACTATCCAACAGCTGACTTTTAACAGAGCTGGGGCATTTCTTCAAGGGTGAAAGAAGTTATTTTGAGTACAGTTCTGTAAATATGGAGAGTAATGCCTTGTTCGTAGCTAAATAGACTCAGCGTACTCAGGGTAGTCATAAGCAGTGGTGTAAGATTTAGGAATCAGTGTTGTATTTTCTTGCATTAGTGAGACTTCATGACTCAGGTACTGTGAGGGCCAGATGTAGTCCTGGCTGCCACTGTCACAGCTCCTGTGCACATGTCCAATACAGACTTAAACATGAAGCTTCATAACCTCAGTTTTCGGGCATGAACACACACAAGAGGCACTTGAGTTGTCTGAAAAGTGTCTCCTTTTGTATCTTTTCAAACCAAAACCTAGGGAAATGGCATGTCCTGGACCCTCAGGTGGATTGTTTGGCAAATGCCCAGGGAGTGAAGACATGTAAACAATTGGCTTAGACAAAAAAGCATTAAGGAAAATCTCCTAATGTGGCATCCTCATTTACTATGAATTCTAGGGTAAAGAATTTAGAAACTCAGCTTCACAGCTCGGTGAGGTCCACAGTGAATCAAGTCTGACAAATTTTATTTCTCTTTTCACATTGTTTTTCCACACAGATCTCTATTTTCTCCACCATATTTGTTGTCTTGAATGGTGCATTTTGTGCCTCATATCTGATACTACAGAGGAGAAATCTCTGCTTCATTGTCTCGTTGTGACTGTCTATGTTCTCTAGTTCAAAGAAAAACTTATTTATCCTTGGGTTTTGGGAAACACTGCATTTAATAAGTAAGCTCATTTTCTGCAAGTCACATAAGTCACATTTTCCCTATGATCACAGGAGCATAAAACTTGCTTTCTATGATCATTCATGCTCATAAAATTCAGGCACAAAATTCTTGAAAGCAGAGAATACTAAAGGAGTGGAGGAAAAGTCTCCACAAACTCTCATTTACTTGCAAACAACTAGCAGGAGATATGCTTTGTGTTACAACTTCCATCATAGTATGAATATAAATTACTATAATTGAACACGTTTTAATTGAATTTTCTTTTGACCATGAATATGCCTTCTTTATAATATTTTCATGAAGCTGCAAAATGAGAGGTTTTTGAACACAAAATTCTCCTGCATGTCTTGAAAAAGATGAAAGAAAACATTAACATACACCATAATTACAGAATCGGTTGTGTTGGAAGGGACTTTAAAGATTACCTACTTCCAGTCCCCATGCAGTTGGAATGGGACACCTTTCTATGAGACCAGGTTGCTCAAAGACCCATCCAACCTGGCCTTGAACCTTGCCAGGGGTGGGGCATCCATAACTTCTCTGGAACTTCCTGTGCCACATCAACCTCACAATAAGGAATTTTTCCTGATATCTTGGATAAACCAACCCTCTTCAAAGACATCATCCCTTGTTCTGTCACTCCATGCATTTGTAAGAAGTTCCTCTCCAGCTCTCTTGTAGACCCCCTGTAGGTACTGGAGGGGGTGCTCAAAGGTCTCCCCAGAGCCTTCTCTTACCCAGGCTGAACAACCCCATCTGTCTCAGCCTGTCTTCATAAGAGAGGTGCTCCAGCCTCCTGATCATCTCCGTGACTGTCCTCTGAACTTGTTCAGCAGGTCCATGTCATTCCTGTGTTGGGGACCTCAGAGTTGGATGCAGCATTCCAGGTGGGGTCTTTGTGAGAGCAGAGTAGAGGAGAAAATCACTTCCCTCAACCTGCTGGCCACACTTCTCTTGGTGCAGACCAGGTTATGGTTGGCTTTCTGGACTGCAAGGACACATTGTTGGGTCACTTTGAGCTTAATGAACTTAATTAAAAGTTTTCAGTTCTTACTTTTACTTATCTTTTTTGTTACTGAGTCCCCATAGAGATACCAGCCTCCCCAAGACATCAGGCTGTAGTCAAATTGTCATTCATTAACTTGGAAATATTTAGGCTCCCAAACCTTTGTCTAGGGATTGAAACAATACAGTATTTGACTGTAAGATACACTGCTGATTCTGAAATATGTGTGTCAGAAATTTACTGCTGTTCTGCACTTGTTAATTCAGTTCCTACTGAGAAAACAAGAAATCTGCCTCTCCAGCAAATCATTGCAAGGAATAATCAAATACTTTGCTTATAAAACAGTATAACTTATTGATTCCTCTCTGGCTTGGCTTGATCTTATTTACTGCTCTGTATTCATGCTTAACTGCCTTCACACATTAGACTTATAAAAAAAAGAAGGCTACAGATTTGCTTTATTATTTGTTTGCATTAACTGCACATTAATAGATGAAGAGCAAAAGATCCCCCACCCTGCATGCATTTGAGGCAACAACCAATTGTGAGCTGCCTCTGGGCTCAGTGACCTAGAAACCAGGAATAACGCTCATAAAAATCAGATGCTGAAGAACAGCATCAGGGACAACCTCAGAGAGAGGATGATAAATCATTTGACAAGTCCATAAGATGTAAGTGCTTCTGAAATAAAAAAAAAAAACAAAACCAAAACCCACACCTCTTTAAAAATCTTTTCCAACTTTATATTTTCTGTCATTTTTGTCTCATAGACTCCATCCTGTTCACAACAACACACTGCCACATTTTTTATTACAGAATTAGGCATTCTTCTTTTATTAACATAGAATGACAGTTGTTAATGCACAAAATCTATGAGAAAATCAAGATTATGGAAGTACACAGAAGAAAGACACATAGTTGTTTTGATTCAAGATGCCCTAAGTGGTTCATAAAGCAGTTTTCAATCAGTGAGAGATGCAAGTATGGAAATAGGCATACTTCTATCAAAGGCCCTGGAAAATGGAGAAAGAAAGTCACTTTAATATGAGCAATTGGATTTTAACTTTCACATAAAATCCTGCTGTCCTTATCTGGTTTCATCCTCTGATCTGGGTCAGGTAATGACATGGTGTCCATAGCTTGTGATCTATAGCAGCCATACAGTCACGAATGTCAACTAAACTAAAAGAGAAAAATTATATTGTTTTTGTTCATAATTCAGAAAAAGGCATTTCTGCAAACACACAGGAAACCTGAGGATATTCATTTGGAGTTGCAGTATGGTTAAAACTCTGACAAATACTTATTTCTAGGCTATTTTAGCATTTTTGCAGGTGGAAGGTGTTTTGTGATTCCAAAATTGTGCAGTTTTAGGTAACAGGCAAAGAAGTAATGAGGTAAAAGTATTATGTCAATACATTGTGTGGGTACTTACTGCTAATGGATTATCTCTTTGCTGTAATTTGATTAGACCTAATATGGGTGGATCATTGTTCACACTGTCAAAATCTAAAAAAATTACAGCTAATGGACAGGACACAGAAATTATGTGGTAATGACAACAGCATTACTTCCCAAAGAGAAAAGCTGAACAGACACACTTCATGGTCTTTCAGATATTTCACATGTGATGGCAGTGATGATGCTCATTACCAGAAATCCCCAGCACAACTCAAGACCCCGCTGCACTGAATCCTGCACAAGCACAGACTAAAATGAATTAAGACATTGTCACACAGGAGATGAAACACAGCAAAGCCGGTTTCATATCAGATCTTAGATGTGCACATGTTTCTTTCCACATCTGTGTATGGAAAAAAAAAAACAGGGAAGAAATATCCAAGGATTTGGTGCTTTTGGTTTTAACAGCTTAACAAGCCAATTAGGTAGGAGCAAACCTCAGGCTTCTGGCACTTTCTCAGTGTGATTCGCATTTCTTACCAGCATGTGCTGCCCTCAGCCTGAAAGAATTGAGTGCACTAGACCATTTCTGAAATGCCTTCTTTCATGACTGTTTTCCTGTCTGCTTTGTTTCTCTCCTTCCCAGAGCAACCTACGCACCACAGGAAGTAAGTAGATAAAAGCTAAGGCAAGGTACTGGCTAAAGGCTCCAGCTGTCCCAGGAGATTTGTTTTCCTCCTCACACACCACCTTCATCTCGAGGAAAGTCTCAAGAATAGAAACACAGCAAGTACTTGTCACCATTCCCTGCCATCTTTGTGACTCACACTTTCATCTGCTTAATAGTTAAATTTTTTTTTTCTGCAGTGTTTTAATGTAGACACTACTGTCTGTGAATAGGATAGACTGGGAAGGCATCCCACAAGCTCAACTTATGTCACCTTGCCTTTGTTAACTCAAATTTAAAATAAACAAATGCAAACAAGAGGAAATATGTGCCAAGTGTAGCTACCTTCTCCTATTTATAGAATTTTTTTCTTTGCAATTGTTCTATGACCCAGCCTGCCATTAGTTCCATGCTGGTGGCTGAGCAGGATAATGAAAAAGACCAGGTCTGGCCTTCCCACCCAGTGCAGACAAGAAGGAGGCCTCTGGAAAGAAATTCAGTGTTTCTCTGCTATGTATTGTCTTTGTAACTGGTAATGACATGGGTGAAAGAAGGGAAAGCAGGAGGGAGAATTGGAATGAAGGGTCCCTTTGTTCCTCACTTCCTGTTGCGTCTCCTGGCTTCTGTAACATCACATACAGAAGTGTTTGCATTTCATGGGTGGAGTTTTCATGTGTTGTTTCTGTCTTGACCAAAATCAGTAAGTGTCCAGAGTTTTCAGAAGCAGATTGTTTCAGATTTTGCAGCTTGTTTTGCAGACAGAAGAATCAAAACCATTTGAAAGGAGGTCAATAGGAGTTAAGTACATAATCCGTTTAGGATTCAGCAAATCCTACACAGACCTTTTTGCATTTCTAGGCACCTAACTACCTCTGTAAACTGGACCCTGTATAAATTTCTGAATTTTTCATGCTTCATAGAATCAAACCACTGACTTGTCCAGGTTTCTTTCGCTGCTCCTACCACTACAGAAAGTATGCCACCACACTGGAGTGTCTGGAGGGCTCTTGTGGGAAAGAGTTAGGGAAACAAAGTGTGCAGAGACTAGGTTGTTCCTAATGAAGAAGCTGAAGCACCTGTTTCGTTCTGCACATGTAGGACAGCACTGGTTATAGCAGAGTATCATAACATAAATGAAAGAAGGATTTGGTAAGACATGCTTGAGAAATAGGATGTTGTCATCAGTTTTACTAATCTCACAGTGTCATCAAGTCCTTTTATAAGATATTGGACTTGGTTGATGTATTTGAATAAAATAATTATCTGGTCAAAACAATAGCAATTTGCTGCATAAGAATTACTAAGGCACACAGCTTACAGCTGTTAAATACAGATGGTACTATTGTAATGACTATGACAGCATGACAGAAAGTTATGACAGTAGCTCACAGTTATGACAGCACAACTAGGCAAGTATTTAATCACATTATAAGACATATAAGATGACAAAAGCAGTAACTCCAGGCCAAAATGAAAACATTTCCACATTTTCTGGAGATTAAAAACACTTGTACTAAAAACTTAGTTAATACAGAGAGATTATTCTAGTTGTGAAACAGCAGCACTGCCCAAGAGCACTCAGGAAATCACACCCCTCTGGACAATGCATAAGTTGCTGCAGAGGGCTATCAAGATCTGCTCTTTAAGCAATCATCACCTCCTTCACTTGGGTGAAAAAAAGGTAAGCAAGATGTTTCCCATTCTGGGGAACCACAGCCCAAATTTCAAGGAGTAGGAGGAAGGCATCCATCTCTTCGTAACCAAGGTGAATAGGCAGGTGTACAGCAAGACCTTTCTTTTCTCTTAAGGCCATATCCGTGCAGACACTGAGTGGCCCCAAGCTTCTCCAAAACGAGAGAAGGGGCTCTTCCAGTAAACAGAGGTGGAACAGAGGAACAAAATAGCTGTGCTTACTCCTGTCCTCCCATTCCTCCCACTGACTGAGCTCCCAATATTCCAACTTGACAGATATCTTCAGTTCCTCACAAAGGCTTGTGCTTTATCACAGAATAGTGAACAAAAGTTCTGTAAAGATTATTTAGAATGGAGACTGAGCAGAGCCACACATCCAAAACTTGGGTTTGTGAGACATTACACGTTGGTGAAGCACACCAACTCAAGATCCCAGCCTGACTGCTGCCCTTGTCTCTGAGGAGGAGCTGCAGTTTATAACATGCGAGCAAAATGAGTCATTGGATACTTTCAGCTGCAGGCTACAAAATTATAATGGGCATTTTTTTTCTTGAGTGAGATTAAAACGTGTAAATTCTGCTGGCCCTTCCATGCACACAGTGGAATGTCAATCAAAAGATGAAAATGTTGTTAAAATGGCCATTTTCACTGTACACTGAAATTACCTTAAAGAGTGATTTATATTTTATTTCAGCAATCCTCCCTCAAAAAAAAAAAAAATCCAGTTTAAGTTATTTAAATCTGGTTTTAATGTTGGGTATTTAATGTACACATGAAAAGTTTCCTCTGTGTGTTGGTTGGACACTGATAAAAGCATATAAATCAACATACACTTGACATTTTTGAATGATGAAAGAGAACCCAGATAGCTGAGATGGGTCAGAGAGGAATCACAATTAATTTGAGCAGTGCCTCCTTGGTATCTAAGTGAACATTCCTACTTTTAACAATATCTATTCTTTTACAGTACTGTATCCAGAAAAACAATCCCAGCTTTTAGTTCATCCCGTAATACTCTGTAATTGACCTGAGCAGTGCTCAGGTCAAAGAGCAAAAATTAGGGCAAATGCAATATGAACAAAAGTCTGCAATGTGGCTCATTTTTTTTCTTTTATGCATGGTAACACTGAATACAACTCTGTAGTCTGTAAAATCTTCCTTGTAAGTTCTGTCATCTATCCTTAATTACTGCTCTGAAGTGAAAACAGGAGCCACTGTATGCCAGGGAAAACATCTCACATCTCTTAGCAATGCCAGGGGTTCCACGCCTTGCTATGGAACCAGAAGCTTCACTATTTGCCAATTAAGAGAATAGGATTTTCTCTTTGCTAGCAGTTGTATTGGGTTTGAATGTCAATGTTTNTGCTGGCCAAGGCTGAGCCCATCAGTGACTGTGGTAGTGCTTCTGGGATAACAGATTTAAGAAGGGGGAAAAGAAACCCTGCACAACATCCACAGCTGTCAGAAGAGAGGAGTGAGAATATGCGAGAGAAACACTGCGGACACCCAGATCAGTGAAGGAAAAGAAGGAGGTGCTCCAGGTGCTAGAGCAGACATTCCCCCGAAACCTCTGGAGGACCCCATGCCAAAGCAGGTGGATGTGGCCAAAGGAGATTGTGACCACCTGGAGAGAGGAGCCCATGCTGGAGCAGGTTTTCTGGCAGGACTCATGACCCTGCAGGGGACCCATGCTAGAGCAGCCTATTCCTGAAGGACTGCACCCTGTAGGAGGGACCTACATTGCAGCAGGAGAAGAGTGTGAGGAGTCCTCCCCCCAAAGAGGAAGGAGCAGCAGAGATAGTGTGTGATAATCTAACCACAATCCCCGTTCCCGATACCACTCCACTGCTGGGGGGAGGAGGTAAACAAGTCAAAATTAAAATTAAACCATGAAAAAGGGAGGGATGGGAAAAGGTGTTTTTAAGATATGGGTTTATTCGTTATTACTCTACTCATTTTGGATTGGTAATAGAATAAATTGATTTCATTGAATCATAGAATGGTTCAGATTGGAACGGACCCTAAAGGTCATCTAATTCCAAGCCCCTCCTCCCCCACCATGGGCAAGGATGGCACCTTCCTAGAGACCAGGTTGCTCAGAGTTCCATCCAACCAGGCCTTGAACACTGTCAAGGATGAGGCAGCTACAATTTCTCTGGGCCTCACGAACTTCACAATAAAGAATTNCATGACCCTGCAGGGGACCCATGCTAGAGCAGCCTATTCCTGAAGGACTGCACCCTGTAGGAGGGACCTACATTGCAGCAGGAGAAGAGTGTGAGGAGTCCTCCCCCCAAAGAGGAAGGAGCAGCAGAGATAGTGTGTGATAATCTAACCACAATCCCCGTTCCCGATACCACTCCACTGCTGGGGGGAGGAGGTAAACAAGTCAAAATTAAAATTAAACCATGAAAAAGGGAGGGATGGGAAAAGGTGTTTTTAAGATATGGGTTTATTCGTTATTACTCTACTCATTTTGGATTGGTAATAGAATAAATTGATTTCATTGAATCATAGAATGGTTCAGATTGGAACGGACCCTAAAGGTCATCTAATTCCAAGCCCCTCCTCCCCCACCATGGGCAAGGATGGCACCTTCCTAGAGACCAGGTTGCTCAGAGTTCCATCCAACCAGGCCTTGAACACTGTCAAGGATGAGGCAGCTACAATTTCTCTGGGCCTCACGAACTTCACAATAAAGAATTTCTTCCTAATACCTAATCAAAACTCATCCTCTTTCAGTTTAAAGCCATTGCACCTTGTCCTACCACTTTATGCCCTTGGAAAAAGTCCCTCTCCAGCTCTCTTATAGGCTCCCTGTAGGTACTGGAGGGCTGCTATAAGGTTTCCCCAGAGCCTTCCATTGTCCAGGCTGAACAGCCCCAGTTCCCTCAGCCTGGCTTCTTAGGAGAGGTGCTCCAGACCTCTGATCATCTTTGTTGCCCTTCCCTTGACCCACTGTAGCAGGTCAACATCCTTCTTATGTTGGGGACCTCAGAGCTGGCTGCAGTACTCCAGGTGGGATCTTACAAAAGTGGAGTGGAGGGGAAGAATCAACTCATCAGCCTGCTGGACTTCAAGTCTGTTTTGCCTATGACTGTCACTGGTGGTGATCTCTTCCTGTCCTTATCTCGACCCACAAGCCTTTTGTTACATTTTTCTCTCCTCTGTCCAGCTGAGAAAGGGGAGTGATACAATCAGCTTGGCAGGCATCTGGTGTCCGTCTTAGGCAACCTGCCAGAACAACCAGCTCCTGATTAATGTCAAACCTTTTCTGCTCCTAAAGGTCTTCTCAGAGGTTTGTGTTGACCTGATGATAACCAGGGTCTGGTGGCCTACGGGTCCAAATTTCTACAGCATCAACGTAGCAATCTGACTTCAGGATGCAGCTGATTGTATTTTCATTGAATAGCAGCAAACAGTTAGCAGATGCTTATTCTTTGGATTTGACATCCCTTGAATAAAAACACTTTATAAATGGATAAAGGAACTTCACACCCCAATGCTAGTGACATTTCTTCTTTTCCACATACACCACATTTACAGCCTAATTAAATGACTGTTCTTGGGTCCTTGCTGTGTCAACACGCAGTCCTTCAGAAATAAGATCACTACAATAATAAGGAAAATGTTACAGTTCACACACAACACAAAGAGAGGCCCTGGTAGAGTGAAAGCAGTTTATCTTCAGCAAAGGAAAGACATAAAAATTTCTTTGGCTATCAAGATAAATCAGATAATCTTTCTAGTAACAATCTTTGAAAGGAAAGGCACTAAGTTTGCCGCAAAGCAAGGGCAAGCACAGCAGCTAAATTAGCTACCCACCACATCTTTGCACAAAATTTCTACGTGAACATTATTAATTATTCATGTCATTGTTAACTTCTCTGTAGGGTGTTTGCATTTTCCCTATCAATATAAGCATAAATCTATCTCATGCTAATATAAATGTTTTGTATGGGAAGGGAGAAACTGTCTACACTGAATTTCTCATTCATTAAATCAAGTTCCAGGCATCTTTAAAAAAGAAAAAAATATCAAACATTTTAGTCCCCAAAATTTTAGAAATGTTTTGAGTAAACACATTGTGGGATCTTGATCTTTGCAGTCATAGGGTTACCTAATAGTTGTTTGACATCTTTGCAAAACATTATTCCTTTTGACATGGAAATCAACAAATAAATTTTGTCAACAATATAAACACTTGCAAACATTTAACCAATTCTTTTAATGCTGAAGTAGTATGAACAGGAAACAACTTCTTTGGGAGATGGAAGAGTTCCATATATTCTGCTTCTTTAAAAATAGCAATAAAAGCATATTCCATTTGCTTAGATCCTTAGTACTGAAAAACATTTTGGGGTTTTATATAATGTTAAAATTTTAGAGCATTTAAGTAGCATAGGAATCCATACTCAGATTTTAAAAGTGAGATGGAAATTTTTTGTCTGAAATTCTAATTTATAGGTAAGGTGTTTTGACTTGAGACTGCACAGATACTGCTACTTACTAACTGCTAGCTGCTTTCCTTCTGCTTCCCTTATAAGCAACCCTGTGTAGCTCACACTGTGACATGAATTCAAAAGGCAGTTTTGCACTGTCTTTAATTTAAGAAAATTATTTTTTTATTGAAAGATAAAAGTAATGATTTATAAATCTCATAAGAAACATTTGTGTCTTATCTAAAAGAAATAATTGAGCTGCTGGCTTGATGGAAAGGAAAATATCTCAGTTTATTCACTAAGAAGACATTCAACAAGCATACGGAATAAAAACGTTAGTTTTAAACTAAAAGCTAAGTCAGTGTCCCCAGCATCTGGGGCATATTTCAAGGCTGCAATGAGGCTGAATGAACAATCTAATTCTTTCTGATATATTTTATTTGATTACAGATTTAAGATGCAATGAATATACAGTTCACATTATCTCCATAAAATTTTTCTTTTCAGCTAGAGAAGAAAGTAATAACGTTCACAGTTATTCAGTATAACATTATTGAATAAACATTTATTCCTATATAAGAGGACAGATGATTCATTATTGCCTAAAATGGGCATGATGATCACTTTAAAACATCTTTGGTTTTACCTGAGATGCATCTATCACCTGGGAAAGCACATATATTAGTTGCAAGCGTCATTAGCTCTTTTCACTGTTTTCACAGAACCTATTAGTATTAAGTTATTCTGTTGTTCCTCTCGTGTTAGCATGAGAGAAAAAAGTACTTCTCCCCCCAACATATGTTTGTAGAGTAGACTTTTAAAAACAAAGGCTGTTAATGCAGTGGTATATAGCACGTATGTGTGCACTGATACACCACACACATAATTTCTAGGCAGCATTTGGAAACAGTTTAGTAAAAGATTTGAAACTGCCTTTGTGTCTTACCACACTTTGTCCTTTGATGGCAAATACTGCAGGAATAACACCAAACCCAAAAACAGAGTAGAGGAATGGTGAGTAGCAGACTGCATGAGCCTCTGCCCCTGGGCAGCTGTGCCTGCATTTAGGGTCTCCTCCATGGTGTCACAGCAGAGATGGGCTGTGTCCCCTGCCCAGCTCTGCTCCAAAACCACCACAGCACTCAGCTGCAGTATTACATGAGTTTGATTAGTGTTCCATAGCTTTGGTGCTCTCAGTAAGTATATGGCCAAAATGCACAGTTTGGACTTTGTCTGTCATCAAAAGCAAGACATAAGAACACAAAGGGGCAAATCCAAACTATGTAATCAAACAGCTCCTTCGAGTGATTGGGCAACACTCCCGCACAGGGCTGGAGAGACTTCTTTTGTACTGCTGAAGCTTCCAGCAGCATTTGATAGGCCTGCTTTTCCCTCCCTCCAAGCTGCCAGCTCCTACATAACAGGGACAGTGGAGTATCCAGGTCATGTACATCAAACAGTGTTAACTTAATTCTATGTAAAGTAGCACAGCATTTATGTATTTCTCTTACTTGCTGTCTGATGTGTCTATATGCTGCTCTCTGAATGAGTGCAATTGAAAGGAAATAAGGCAATGTCTTGGTATTTTATAATCTTGAAACCTATCACTACACCACTGGCAAAAATAATAACATTCTGTCAGCTCTAGTCATGTCAGCCCTATTAGATCACCATGTGTGGCCACCCCGCAGTTCTCTCATCTAACCTAAGCTTCTCACTGTGCCAAAATCAGGCTGCTGGGGCAGAGAATCTGCTGTGGAGTTCCTCCTATTCTATTGACATCTCAGGAATTGTTAGCCAGCTCCTACCCTGCCTTGAAGACTTCAAAATACATATATGTAGACAGACCAATATTCGTAGACAGACCAATATTCAAAGACAGACCAATAAATGGGGTTCTACACTAGATATCCAAGAAAGCTGATTGCAATCCAGCCAACTGTCTATAAGGACATTTGCTCTCATGCTATATCAAAACCTGCAGGCTGGAGAGTGGATCCAGACTGACATGCACACCCTAACCACATGATGACCATATGCGCAGGAATGATCCAGGCAGAGATTAATCATTTTTCCTCTTTTACTATCCCTGCTAAATTGCTTCCATGGCACAAACTTGGGCATCTGGATCAGAAAAGAGCTATGGCATATCCGGCCATACCTTCAGAGCACCAGGAGAGCACAGCAAGCTGAAGAGTGCTGTAGCCACACAGTCTTAGATGCAAACTCCTGGCCCCTTCTGGAGCACCAGAAGATGACCACTAATATCTCAGATGTGCTCGTTAAAGGAGCCACTGTTCCTGTCTTCATAATGAAAGTCAGCAAGGAAGTAGCTTGCTTTTTTGGGAGCACTTACAGTTAAGACAAGAAACTGTTTTAAGTGCCTTGAAGCGAAAGTGATAAACTTTTCGGTCCTTCAACTCCTTAAGTCAGGAACATGTGTCTTCCTGAACAGGCAGCTCTTGTTCTTATTTTCCAAGTAACATTTTGAGTGAAAATCTATGAACCACACACTGCAAAAAGTCATGTCTTTCCTGGTTGTACATTTATAAATGAATATATAGTTCTAAGGGCTAATATTCATCCTGAGAAGAAAAAGACTGCAGATTTTTAGAGATAAAATAACTTTTTTAAGGGTTTGATTATTTTTTTTTAAATCTGCTTTTTTCTTTTCTCTCTGCCTTCTAGGGTATCTCAGAGACCCACATATGGTTGAAGCAGATTATACATTTCATCAGGATAGGTGACAGAAATGAAAAACACACCTAGACATTTCAGAGTTGCAGAAAAAATTAAATCAAGCTCTTTCAATAAATTTCACTTCTAGAAGACACTTCTATGAAAATGTAGAAGTGAAACCATGAAATATTGAGGAAAAGGCAATGAAATGTGGACATTATCATAAATCGAGAGACATAAAAATCTTGGAAATACATGGTAAGAGCAAAGTTCAAACCTTTTTAATGCTTCTATTATGGTTTTCTGCAGTCTAATGTGCAAAATGTATAACTCCAAACCTTTTCCTGTGAAGCTCTTGAAGACTATCCTGGTCAGTAAGATTCTCAGATATACACAAAATCATTTGCACAGTAACAAATACAATTTTACAAGTATTAGTCAAACCCTAGTATGTAAAGATAATCAACATAATGTCACCATTTCTTTTGGCTGAATATATGGAAGTAAACAAATATTTGAAAGTAATTACTATTATTTTGCTTAATGCAGAATAAGTCTTCCTTTTTAATACTCCAGTTATTGATAAATATGTAACTGGTAAGAGAAGCCAATGTTTTGGAAAACGTAAGTACCAATGGAAACACTTGTTATTTTGTCCAAATTCTGAGACATTACCACAAAGGGCAAAAAACCCCTCAGTAGATTGTATTTGTATGGCTGGTGTTCAGGAAATTCCGTCATCACAATTACCTCTCTGCAATTTGCCACTAAGGCTGGTTATATGAGTGCCATCCCTATTTGATGGCAAAGCAGAGAGAAACTCTAGGGGCTGAAATAGCCAGTGGGAGCCCCATCACTTTTATTGTCAGGTCTATGTGCTCTCCTACCAGCAATCTCATGTGACAATTAAACAGATTGATACCAGGCACTATTACCAATATGACAGCTAACCTTTCCTTTTATAATTACCTTCCATTTGCTTTTTGCATTGCATCTTCCCTTACATGATCTTACATGATTCCCCTGATAAAAATATGACAAGGAATTGTTCTGAATTATCCATTGTGCCATAAATCACAGATTTTATAATTTATGATATTTTGACTACCTGAGCCCTCCCTAAAAAACATTTAAGATTTCTCATCTCCCACTGACACATGCTTGTGATATGCCAGTGTTTACAGCATTTGATCACGTTGTGAGAGGGTTTCTCTCAATAAGCACTGGAACTCATCAGTTGCCGAGGTTGTCGGTTAACGTCCCTCAGCATCATTATTTCTATTTCATCTGAAATTCCATGGTAACGAGTCTTTAAACACTAGCAGCAGGGAGGTGGAATAATGCAATTTGTAATTTAAAAACTGTGTAAAATGGGACAAGTTGTAGAGTATTTGAGGGAATATTGTCATCTCAGTGCACTGGGCTAAACCAGTTCCTTCGTTAGCACAGGGCAATACAGAACACTCGGGGCTGAAAATGAAGCATTTGCATAATGCAGCCATTCTCAGCTGAAAGCCAAAGGGCACCAGAAAGATTTGAACTTAGAAGACAGCAACATCCTCGCTGGTGGCACTGCTCTGTGTTACAGGGGTGCCAGTGTCCTATCATCAGGGCAAAGGCATAAGTCTACAGGGACGTAAAACAGCAAGTATAGGTGGTCAGTGAACTGGGCTTTCACATACATCACCTCCAGGCTCAATCCACTGCACTCCATCTCTGAAGTGTTCAGTGAGGATGGACTACAAATCTGAAGTGGTTTTAGTTACATCTCAATGGCCAGTTTCAACAACAGTAAAACCTGAGCCCACCACAAACCTACTGTTTCCAAATTGCGAAAGTATTTGCTGCCTGTTTTCATGTTCAACAGCTTGCCAGTTGAGAAGGTCAAAATATTCATCACTGTTTGACATCAAATTAGTGAAGGGGGAAATGTCACCAAAAAGTTCTGGTTTTGATAAAAATGTCAAGACTGAAAAATTACAGTTAATTAATATTGGAAATTCCCATGTCAAAACCACAATTTCCAGGTCGAACTGGTAGTGACTGTATGCATGCAGAATAAGTTGTATCATCTTCAATTAAAATAATAAAAAAAAAAATTAAAAATATCTAATTAGCCTTAAATATATTCTACAGATGTCCATTTAGGAATCATCCTAGTGATGAGGCTATTAAATGTGGACTCCTTGATTCAAGGCAGATTAAATACATTGGCAAAGTACCTTTCCAAACTGAAATGCAATTTTCTGCACTGCCTTTTCTCTGTTTGTTGTGAATATTAGAGGAAACAGTACATGTGGAATCTTCACCTAAGACTATGCAGCTAAGGAAATGTTTAATTGTACGATGCTTTAGTTTGGACTTGCTTTATTGTGACATTGTCTGAAGCACCATACAACTTACTATTCTTTAATATTCATACATTGTTATCTCTTAAGACTCATGAATATTTCAGCAATACTCTCTGAATGCCTGTTATGAAAGAATTTGAGAAACATCTGTTCAGTTTTGGATGACCTTGCTCAGGAAAGATATAGTCAAGACTGAAAAACTCCAGACATACACAACTATAACAGTGATTTAAGCTGCAATTATTTAATCTAAAGAAAAAAAAAATAAAAAGTCAAATCTGGTCTATAAATGGCTGAATAGTTTACACCCCTCTCTTCTTGGGAGTGGACTGTCAAAACTCAGCCAAAGGCAAAAGCAAAGTAAAAGCATGAAATAAAAAAGGCACAGCACTTAAAAACAAGTCAGTAAAAGAAGAAATTGTAATTAATAGTGGGTCAAACATGCCAATCCAGGTCACTTTTGGTGCAAAATTACTCCCACCCTTTACTGTTACTGAACCTACTCATGTGCTATGCAGTAGGACCATTCAAGACTTTTTTGGAGAGGTAACACACACAGGCTAGCAGATCTGCTCTTCTGACTTAACAGTAAATCAACAGAGGTGAAATTTTTGCTTTTCCTTTTTATTTTACTTGCCTCCAGAGTGACTATTTGTTATAATAATTAACCAGTGCCCAGAGTCCAGGAGCAAACCATCAGTAGACAAACAGCAACCAATAACAGCATGTTCCCAGAAAACCAGGGAGTTTCACGTACTCTTCTGCTCAGTTTGGAAGGAAAATCATAGCTTTCTGTGAAGCCTGCACTGGGAAAACAAGATTCAGAAAGAATTTATCTGACCTGGGGATCACAAAGCAGCAAATTCAAAGCGAACTGAATTGGAAGAGAAGCAGGACTAGAAAAAAAATATAGCAGCTCAGCTAAGTGGGAGAAAACTTTGCATTTCCTATTGTTCCTCAGCTGCACTGCAGGGTTTCTGGCTCACAGGGGTTTGGTTTCTCTTACTGTAAGATATCCTATTTTGTGCCACATTCAGTCAGTCTTTTCTTCTGGTTACCCTGTTTCCAAATGAGCCTAAGAAAACAGCCTATCTTACAAAGGAATCACACCCTGTTTCAAAGCTTGCTGAAGTTGTGTCAGGGGCATTAAACTGTGTCAGACAAAGTCCAATCTCATTGAAAGTTAAGTCTAAGTGAGATACTCTTGTGATTTTGCAGAGATTTCTCACTGATAGTTTCTTAAGCATAAGAACTAGTGATCAACTGTTCTGGTAACTTCACAAGGGTGGTGACTATTGGTGATAGGAGGACTACTGAGTGTTATCTGGTCTTTTTTAATAGTCACTCTTCTGAGAGAAGCAGTAGAAAGACTACAGTAAAAATTTGCTCTTAGGTTATAGAAAAAGCTGAGGGTCTCTGAAATGCTAATGTTATATATTATAAAATCCTAAGCTAACTCTATAAAGAGAATTTAAAATAGGCACTAGCTGCAGTATTCTTTTTTCCCAAATCAACTACTCTGACTGATGAGCTGACTTCACCAGTTCACAGATGTGCAAGTGTCCCCACAGTGCTTTTGACATTTCCAAGCATTCAAGCCTCTCCTGGAGGAATGGCATCCATGGAAAAAGAAAAAATGTAGTCTTTTTGCTCATTAATCTTTTGGCCTTTTCTGAGGGTCTGAGAGTCAGAGCCTTTCTCTCAGTCAATGGTCATGGCATGGATGTTTGTCCCCCAGGAACATTGTCTCAACAACACCTTGAGGAGCACGGAGTAAGCTTTTGATGTATGCACTTCTTTCTGGAGGGATTCCCAACCTAATTCCCAGTCTTTGCTCCCTGCAGAGACCTATTTGGAAAGAGAATTTTTCTCCTATTTAGTTATTCCTGAAAGAAAGCATACACTTTATGAAGCGGATCTTAACTGAATCTGCTTGTCCTTTAACAAAAGGATCCTAAAGCAATCTTCTTGTCTTATAATAGAAAGAAGAAAAATATTTTTCTACACTTTTTGGTCCAAAATTATTCAAAATAGAGGGTAAAAAATTCAGGCTGAATAAGACTGCCAACAAAAATAATTGATATTACTACATGGTTCAACACACAAGCTTCTGGATTGATCATGTCTTTGCTTGAAAAAAAAACTCAGTCACTCTTTCAAAAAGATTAATAAGACACTTGCAGATTTTTTCATTTTCTTAAAAAGATTTTGTCAGCATCTCAGTTTATTGAAAAGAAACTATATTTTTCATAGATTTTGGTAATTAAGATTTTTTTTATTGTATTTTAGAGTTTTCCATTTTTGGTAATTAGAACTGCCATACTGAGAGAAGAAAACATCTGTCTCTGGGTTGAAGAAAATCCAATCAAAACAAAGATAACATTCATTTGAATTCCAGGTGATTCAAGGATGATGTTACTTGACTGCTACTTGCTCAGATAAATTGGTAATAAACAGAAGACACAATCTCTTGTCACTTTCTGTCACTTCATGATCCATTTGAAGCATGTAATTCTGAAAAAAAAATAACACATGGCATATTTGCTAAGTGTTTTGGAAAATACCACTAGGGTTGTAACTTAGAGAATTCAGGAAATCCCCTGCAATTTGAGAACTGAGACCATGTTTGGGCATTGGCTAACACTAGCTTTCCAAGTGTAACTTTCAGACACTGGTTATATCTTATAATGCTCCAAGCAGTTTTCAGTGAATAACCTGACATAGGAAAGCACCATAACTCTACAGTTACCAACTCCTAAAGTTCAGGAGTTGGCATCCCTTTGGGTTCACAGGATCACAGAATAACTGAGTTGGAAGGGACCTCTGGAGGGCCTCTGGTTCAACCACCCTGCTCAAGCAGGGCCACCTAGAGCTGTTTGCCCAGGCCTGTGTCCAGACAGGTTTTTTAATATCTCCAGGGCTGGAGACTCCATAACTTGTACCAGGGTTCAGTCACTCTCACAGTGAAAAAGTGTTTTCTGATGATCACAAGGGGAATCTCCTGTGTTTCATTTTGTGCCCATTGCCTAGCCCATTGACTCTGGTCACCACTGAGAAGTCTGGCTCTGTCTCTTTGTACACTCCCTTAGGTATTTATATACATTGGTAGTGTTCCTCTGAAACTTCTCCAGGGTGAATAATCCCAATTCTCAGTTCTCACAGTCTCTTCTCATAGGAGGCATGATCCAAACCCTTCATCATCATAGTGGCACTCCACTGGGTTCTCCCTAAATGCTCCATAATTAAATATTTCAGTTAAAAACAAAGTTTTACACTTAAAGCTCTCTGACTTTGAGACTTTCTTCCTTGTTATCAAGGCAGTTCCGTGTTAGTTTCTTATGCATTCAGGAAAGTCCTGTTTCCTTCCTTTCCCCTCTGTCTTCTGTTTTCTATTTCAGATGGTCTCTTGAACCAGATCAAATTGATGAAACACATCAGGATCTGGTAAGGGAACTTTCTTTTAATGTCATCATTCTGTGTCAGATATTAGTTCATATGTCACTAAGCATCAAAAATGAACACTCTACCATTCACCCAACTAGAGCTATGAGGATAAATGGGGGGAGGGGGAAATTGATATGCAAATTGCCTAGATTTTGAAGCAGTAAAGCTATTAAGAAAATGAATCAAGTTGTGGAAGTCATGGGTGAAAACAAAAATACCTGGCAGTGGCTTCTGATGAAAGCTGCAGTCTGTGTCTATGTAGGAGACCTTAGGAGACTCCTACTAGTGATAAAGCTGCTTAAACCTGGGGGCAAATTTTTTGCTGATTCAGAAGTCTTGATCCACTGAGCAAAAACGATGTCTGAGAATACACTAGTGCACAGAAATGTCTTCCTTTTCTCCACATGGACCCACGGAGTGGGGGGTGCCCTCCTCTATAATCAAACTGGCTCTGGACAATTACTGCTGGGAACACGAGCGTGCAGCAGAGGTAATTGATGTCATGCACTGCCATCTGCTGTGTCTCTACTCACACTACCACACGAAACTCAAGCCTGGAAGGTATGAAGGTATCACTGTGTCTATCTCGTTGTGCTTCAAGAAGAGATTTCATGGGAGTACGGAGAACAGTGCCAAACGAATGCACAAATGAATACAAAGAGAATATGTGGCCACTAAAGATCCCAAGTTTTGCACAGCAAAGGAGACTGTTCATATTCTTTCATTTTGAAAATAAGGATTTGATGTGTATTAACACATTAACAAGCAGCAGCATATATAAACAAACTAGAACAATCTTCAGTGTCATAAAATGCTTTAAGAATATTTGGATGTGTTGCTGACTTTTATCCTATATTAAAATTTATGTTAACCCCCAAGAGAGAGCCTCAGAAAACCTGTCAAATACATTTGCTTATATTCCAGCTCAGAATTTCATCAGGACAGTAACTATATTCTATTTATAGATAAAAAGCTTGCTGATAATCTGAGGGAGCAGCTGGTCTTTTGAAGTGCTAAAAGCAGACCACGAAGTGTTACAGGGCAATTGCAGAGTGACAAAAGACATGGACTCAGCACAGTGCAGGACTTTGTGAAGGAAACAGGAGATTTGTCATGGAAACCTTGGAAATATTGACACCCCTTCCACACTCTTGCCAACTTCAATAGGACAAGCAAAACAGGTATAATCCAGTGGTACCTTGTTGCATTATGTTGTAGATCTCCTTTGGAAAAAGGTGTAAGATGTGTTCATCTAAAACACAGGCCTGCTTTCCATCCAGGTGCTGTATCTTCATGCATGCCATCATGGATCTATTCCATAACACATTTTGTAGTTTTTTTTAACCTTCTTCATGGTATTTTTCTCTAACTAACATTGTAATGATATATAAAGCAGAATTCCTACTGGCAAAGCAAAATGTTCTTACCCACACTACCCATTGTGCTTGGTTCTGCCAGTCCTCAATCTCATTTTTGCATCAGGGTAGCAAAGGTTAAGTGATGAAAATTGTTTCAGCATGTGTCCAAGTTAGGGATTAATAACCACACAGTCATCAACATACAAAGTCAGAATGAGTTATAATTCTAAAGCTATTTTATTTTCATGATTCTTTCTAATATTTCTTCCTTATATCTTTGTACCTCAAAGCCTGAAGTCTTTCACAGTCTAAAATGATTTACAAGGCTATAACATTACGAGTGGTTTTGTTTCTTCAGCGAAACTCCTGTGACCATGTGTGGACAATATCAGCTCTTATGATGCTGGTAGTTTTTTCAGGATGTGGGACATGGCATTACCATACTTAACCTAGAAAAATATGAACTACATGAAACTGCTATCCAAAGGTGTAAAATGGGCTGGCAAACCATACCAGAGGAGTTGTATGCAGCTTTTATCAGGATGGAGCTATGAATCATATATAGTCCCACAAGGTATAACCAGAGTCCATTTCAACACAGTATTGTCATGATTGCCCTGGATGATGGAACACATTTGCAGATATGGGAATACATTCAAGGATTGATATAGAATTAAAAACAATCATGATAAATCAGAGGCACAGTCCAACAGAAATATAATATTATTCAAAGGAGACATGTAGAATTTAGTGTAGTTACATAAGGACTGTCAGATGCACAGGTGCTGGGTGGCAGATGACTAACCAATTCTGAAAAAAAGGAGCTGGCAGTTACTACAGATCACAAGCTGAACATGAGTCAACAACATCATGCTACTGCAAAAAAGAAACATCACACTGAGGTGAATAAATAGAAAATTAGTCTGCAGCACAGGCAGGATCATCTTTTCATCCTACAAGGCACTGGTCAAACTTCAATTGGAGTAATGCACTGGGTGTTGCTCATAAAGAAAACTTGTTGCTAAGAGTCCCCAGGAGACTGATGATTGAATTGGGTCCGGAACATAATTTGTGAGGAAGAAAAGTGAATATTTGACCTGTTCAGCCTGTAGCAGAAAAGACTGAAAAGGAACATGAGAACAGTGTGCACACATACAAGACTGCTGTTTGAAAGAGACAAATTTGCTCTTTGTACTCATGTTGAAGGAAACAAGAAGTAAGAGGAAAAAATTTCAATGAGAAAAATTCATATTCCACATGAGAAATTTTTTTTTGACAGTAAAAAAATAATGAAGTGCTGGAGAATTCTGGAGTCTCCATCCTAGGAAATCTTCAAAAACATGTTAGGCAAATATAGGTTATAGAGATGTCAGTGGTATAGTAGATGCTGTTTTATTAGGTCAGCAGGATGGATGACATGACACCTTGAAGATGCCTTTCTCTGCAGTGGTGGCTCAAGAGAAAAGATCATTTAACATTGTTGAGAAGTAGTTGTAGTTAGTACTGTCTTTCTGATTATCTATCAGAAGAAAAGAGAGAAAAAGTAAATACATCAGAGCCCCATCCTTTCACTTGTAATGGGGGAGAAAAACCATTGACCTTAGAATATTTTGCCCTTAAGGAAAAGCGAGCAAAACAGGGTGGAGTTTAAGTTTTGTTTGTTTGTTTGGGGTGGTTTTGGTTTTGGTTGGTTGGGTTTTGTTGGTTTTTTGTTTGGGGTTTTTGGTTTTGGGGGTTTTTTTAGGGTTGTTTTCTGAGGTTTGGGGGTTTTTTGAGGGTAGGAAGGGTTTGTTTGGGATTTTGTTGTTTGGTTTGGTTTTTTTGTTTGTGTTTTGTTTGGTTAGGGGTTTTTAGGGGGGGGTTGTTTGTTTTTTGTTGGGTTGGGTCTTGTTTTTTCAGTTCAGGAAAAGGAAACTGCCTCTGATCATTAGGATGATTTGACACAAGCAGTGGCTGAGGGAACAGAGCCTGCTTGAACCTAGAGAGACGGGAGCTATCAGGTGATCTGACTGTAGCCTTTCTGCAGCTTCAGTAGGGTTGTAGAGAAGATGGAGTCAGATGACTTAGAGGTGCCCGGCAAAAGCAATGAGCACAGGCAGAAGTGAGGGAAAGGTTTCACAGTGACAGTGGTTAAGCACTACAACAGGTACCCAGGGAAACTATGAAATTACCATCTTTGAAGATTTTTAACCCTTTGTTGAATGAGGTGTGAGTTAGCACTCAGACCAAGCGGGTCGAAAATCCTGTAGGACTAAAGCATCTCCCATGTGAAGACAGGCTGAGAAAGTTAGGGATATTCATCCTGGAGAAGAGAAGATTGTGTGGAGACCTCATAGCAGCCTTCCAGTACCTTAAGGAGGCCTACAAGAGAGCCAAAGAGCAACACTTTATCAGGAACTGTAGTGATAGGACAAGGAGTACAGGATTCAAACTGAAATAAGGGAAATTTAGGTTAGATATACAGAAGAAATTCTTTACTGTGAAGGTGGTGAGACACTGGAACAGGTTGCCCAGAGAAGCTGTGGATGCCCCAACCCAGACAAGGGTTCAAGGCCAGGTTGGATGGGGCTTTGAGCAACCTGGTCTGGTGGAAGGTGTCCCGTCTCATAGCAGGGGGATTGGAACTAGATCATCTTTAATGTCTCTTCCAACCCAAACCATTCTATGATTCTGATTCTACAACACTGGGAGGAATGGCTCAATTTCTTTGAGTTTTGGGGTTGGAGATGTTTGGATTTGTTTGGTTTTGCAAGGTAAGGGGTCTGCTTGGATTTTGATTGCTAAAAGGATCTCTGGTGGCAAGAACAACTCCTCTGTTCTGCAGCAGTATTTGCAATAGATATTTGTATGAAATTACACAGAGTGAAATCTATGCAAACATTAGCTGCAGATACTCCACAGAGAGGGGGTTTATTGAAAATGCTGGCTGCAATACACATTAAACTCTCTCTTATTTCTACCTCAGGTAGTAACTGAACTTAGCAGTAATGGAACTTCTGCCTTGATCTGTAAGACCTGACACTAGAAATAATTCACCACACTGAATTTTTCATTCCCTTCACTTTTCCCCACCACCACCACAGCAAAAGCTGTATTTTGTCTTACTTACTGCTGATCACAATCTTTATCTTTAAAGAAATCTGCTTATTGTAGTCTGAGTATTTTATTCTATTGTGTGTGTTCTGCATTCTTCATTATTAAAAGTTTCTTCTAAAGACCCAATGGCAGGCACTGATTTGTTTGGTTTCTTAAGAGCATTGCAAAAATATTTCTTTGGGGGCTGAGGAAAGAACATATGTAAAAAATTAAGTTAACTTTAAAAAAATACCCAAAAGCAGTGGTTGCCCAGTGCTGGCATAATGCCAGCCTTGACACTATCTCTAACTCACTGGCAAGCTCTTTGCAGGGATATTTCTGATATCATTTCCTTACATCCATTGCAAATTTCCTTTTTATAAGGTGTAAGGTTCTATACTACAGCTCTGGGAGCTATATTAAAGGATCTTATTATAGGACAGAAACAACAAGATAGCTGGAAAGCTTGAGTGGAAGCTAAACGTTTATAGGGAATCCAAAGGGATTCCATGGAGATTGCATTTCAGTTGTTTAATGTACTGTGTATGTTAAAAAAACATCTGGAATTCTAATAAGTATACCAAATACGATAATAGAAGTTGAGTAAAAAAACAAAAAAAAACCCAAACAAAACAAACAAACAAAAAAACCCAACAAACAATAAAAAAAATTGGGAGTAATCATGAAAAAGGCTGTATAAGGATCCCTCAGGGGTGCAACAAGTCAACATCAAATAGCATCCTGAAATTCACTTGTTTTTGCCTAGGTTTGTATCTCTTACCCAAGAAAGTAACCAGACTTGGTTTATGTGTGTGAAAAGAGAAAGGCAACATCAAAGGGCAATTTACTCCAAATGGGATGAAGATGTGCATTTTTCTAGATCAAGTATAGAAAGATCTAAGAAAGACACTAAACTCCTGCTCTGACTGTTGAATTCAATGCCTACAGGTGGTGAGAATAAATGCAGCCAACAAACCTATTTACAGCATACAGAACAGCCTTTAAGGTGGGTGGAAGTTCATGTCTCAATAAATTCAGCTTCTTGCAAAAGCCAAGCTCTCAACTAGGTTTTAACTGAACCTGAAGGAAATATAGTAAGTTTTTAAGGCAGTGTAAATTAGTGACAGAAAAAATGAGAAACACATCTTTTGGTTAACAAAAGTAAGACAACCACAAAAAAGTACATTAAGACATTGCTATACATTCAAAACAAAGTGCAAAGCAAAATAAGTGTTTCCCTTTGGATCACCAGCATCCTTCTCCAGCTGTCCAGTGGTTTCATAACTGGAGAAAAAAAAAAAAAAACAAAAACTCCATTTGTTTATATAGTCACACTGATGCCAGGGCTTTCTACAAAATCTCTCCTGGTATTGTTTCTGCACTCCACCTGGGTCCACTTAAGCTCATTAGTGAGGAATGATACCCCACAGGGCAGTTCTCAGCAATGCTGCTTCTTTTCACAGTTTTGTCACAGGTCTCATTTCACACATCCTCAGCATTGACACATTAACCTGTCTCTTTGAGGTGAAAATGTTGCTTTCAACTTACCTAAACTCATTTGATTATGTTGAACTAATAAAATGAACCCTGAATAGCCTTTTTTTTCAGCAATGTCTCTTTACACTGTAATTATTGTGATGTTTGCTGCAGAGAAAGTGAAATTATGGAGACACCATCAGAGAAAATTAAAGGAAAATCTCAAAGTATGCATTAAAAAAAAATCACCTGACATGTTTGCAAATAGACTTTCAAAACTATAACATTGTTGAAATCATGGCTGTAGATTATTATTATATGTTTATCATGAGCAATAAAATCAGAACAAAATGGGGCAGTTTCTAGAACAGAAAATAAAATGTGACCACAAAATACACCAAAAGAGGCTGATCTTGTTTTCAGAGAGTAGTTTCAAAGAGTAAGGGCAATAACTTGCAATTGATTTTCCTTGTGTGTACTCTTTTCCAGTGGGAAACAGTTACTTGGTGTAGCTTCGTCTGCAGTGGAAGAGAACAAAGGGCACAGATAAAGGGCACAGCTGGACAGACATCACTCTTGCTCAAGTCAAGACAATGACCTGTGAGTCTGGGTCAATAAGGTGCAAGACCAGGCACAGGAACAAGTTGAATGCAGATCAGGCAAGGACCAGCTTAAACACAGCCTCCAAGGCAAGGTGGGAGAAGTTGCCAACAAGACTTGTCTTGAATAAACCTGAACTTGAATAAACCTGCAGCTGCCAGGCAGGATTCACACTATGAAAGCTGCTGCAGCTGCTGAAACCACTGCTGTCATGGCACACAAGCATAGATTTTATACTGCATATTGTAAGAGTTGATAAAGCTGTGAGACACAGAATAAAGGTTTCCCAGTGGCCAAATCTTCTCAGCTTAAAAATATTTTGCATATGCCTGAGCTAGCATTACTTCTTTTCCCTAGTTTCTTATGCTTCAGTAAGAAATTCAAACATTCTAAGATACTGCAAGGAAGACTGGTCTAGTGCTTTGACATCGGTGAAACATATCATGGTGTTTTCACAATTGGCTTGTCATGGCCTTTGCTCAGAAGATTTCCTAACTAAATTTTGCAAACTCATGGGTCTTTGATAAGTATCAAATTACATAATAGCTTATCTTTAAGGAGCAGATGAGCCCTTTGATATCAGCAAGTTCATTACCTGATGCAGGATTTATTGAGTACTTCCAGGAGAGTTCTCCATTCCTCCTTACTCTCAATGCATTTATATACCTTTTAATGTATTAAAGCTGAGACATATTGCACAGGAAATATTTGGCTGCTCCATCTCAAAGAAAAATTTGCACTCTCCCAGGAATCCTTCTGCCAATCCTTCACTGCCATCAAAAGCAAACAGACTTTCATAATGACTGCTGCCCACCAGGAATTAAGTAGTTGCCTCCTGTCATATGGAAACAACAATCAACTTTAATCAGTCTTTAATCTGCCAGTAGCCCTTCAATAAGAAAACTATTCATTTATACTTCATTAATCATGTTTCAGCAGAGTAGACTAGGGTCTGCTGGTTCTGTGAGCAGAAACAGATTCTGTTGAGGTTATGTTTTTGCAAGGCCACAAAAAGGGGAAAAGCATGAGTATGTGAATGTACATGTAAGTGCGTGAATGAGTTCCACCAGAGTTTGCCAGCTGGAGGAGAGGCATTAATCTGCATTGCATTACATCACTAAGCAGATATGAGAAAGCACCACAGCCATTTTTCCTTAACCTTACATCTCTTCAGACTACACTTTACACTTTCGGAAAAACCTCAAGACCCAGAAACAGAACAAGAAAACAGGAAAGCTTTCAAAAATAAGTTTTAAAAAACAGAAACACTGCCTATTCTCATGCTGTTAATTTACTTTGGGAAACCTCAACAGCCTGGGGGAAAAAAGTCCCTAAAAGCAATTTTACTTGTTTCAAAAGACAAATATAATATTAGACAGGTAAGTTCATTAACACATTAGGTGAAATTTTTCAACTAGCCTTCGATCCATCTAAGCTTTTTATAAATTTATACCTAAAAAAAAGCCTGATCTAATTGAACATACTTATTGTAATCAGTGCAAAGTTCTCATAATTGTCACAAGTATGTTTAAGGGTGAACTAGAAGGATCAGAAAGTGATCCAGAAGATTATTCATGAAGAGCAAACCTACCTGTTTTAGTTTCAAAATCTTTAATGGAATTTTTTTGTCTCTCCCTTACCAACACAGTGGTTTGGGAGTTGAAGAGCCAGGACAAGATGGCTTGTTGAAGCTCAGCTGCCTACTACCTGTTCCAAGAGCCTGCTATCTAAAACCGAAAGAAAGGGATGGCTAAGAGCTTTGCATTCCAGCTTGATGGCTGGGGAGAGGACTGGGGGAGATGGAGGGACAGAGAGGTTTTCCTGGTGCTGGGCACACTTCCCTCCTTGGTCTCCATGGGTGCCAGCCACTGTTTGCAGACTCCTTGAGGGACCAACACCATCTGCAGAGGACTGTCACCCACCCCCCACCCTGCAACACCTTTTTCTGACAAAGGACAGTAAGAGAGGGCCCTTATATCACCCACGGGAAAGGTTCCATCCTGTCCCTGTGGCTGCCATTCCCACGTGAGTTTCGGAGCCAGCACCTCTCCCTGCCCTGTGTCTATACATTTTATGAATGTCTGAATAATTTCAAAGTTTGTGGTGGTTTTTGGGAAGGGGCCTCCTTCTTAGGCCAGAAGGGTTCCTCACTTTCCATGATACACATCTTAGTTTCTTTTAAACTGAGACACTACCAAAAGTTTGTTTAAAAACTCAACCAAAAAAAAACAACAACAAAAAAAAAA
>VXBX01009742.1:93714-178402 GCA_013400415.1 Scytalopus superciliaris | reverse complement strand
AAAAAAAAAAAAAAAAGGCAACAAAAATCAGTGCTTCTCTTCTGTCTTTTGCTGTTCCACAGCTTCCATGAGAGCAAACTTGAGACTTAGATGTAAGTACTGCTTTAGCTGGCTTTTGAATTTTGGAAATACCTGAAGTGCCTCTCATGTTTTTAGCTTGGTTTTGTCAGATTCACTCTTTCCTGAATTGTAACTCTTGTTTTGCTCTTTGAGCAAGTGCCACACAACTCAATGACCCTGTCTTTCTCTGTCTTTGTCTACACAGTGCAGTAGGTGAAATGCAACAACCTCCATGTTGCTTTTTGAGGTACCGCTTTGGTGCCTGTGCCTGCTTAACTATAGACTTGGAATCAAGACGGGAAAAATCTCATAAAAAAGAGTGATGCATTTCACCAGCATATTTCATACAGCTACAGCAGTAGGATGCATACAGACTCAACAGGTCATTTCCACAGGCTGCTGCTGGCAGGAGGCAGCTCCCTCTCTCCGAACACACAGAATACCAACATCAGTGCCAGAGATGATCAATAAGACTCATACCCTGAAAAATAGCAAGGTGCCTCCAAATACGAACTCACCTCAACCAGTTTGCAACAAGATCAATCCCACTTTATATACCTGAAAACTTGCACTCATTCCCTTGTAGCTGGTGGTGGAGGATCCCAGCAACTCTTGAAACACTCCAGCCAGAACACCACTGTCTGACACGCAAATAACATTTTGCACATCACAGATATCTTCCCCTGGTTCTCTCACTGCCAGACAGAATCCAAGCTTGACAAAGTAATGTCAGAAGTGGGATAAGCTCTACCCATACCACTCCTGGCTATCAAAAGCATCCACCTCCCCTCTTCCTAGCAGTGAAGCCCTTCAAAACAAAGGCCTGCTCACAGCAAACTCAGTAGACAGTTCTTTATGTTGCAGGAATCATCAAAACCTCTTATTTCCAGAGTTCATCTCTTTGTGCCTGCTCCCTCAGGGTCCCGTTCAGAGGCCCATTCCAGCAACACCCTTGCAGCTTTGACAGCCCATCAGAGCACAGTTTCCCTGCCAGCCCCAAAGCCCAAAGCCCTCGGGGGCTCAGGCTGCACACAAGGAACTCTCTTCCGGGCACACAGGGCCTTGTGCCATGATGCCCTTGCAGCAGCATATCAACCTCTTATCCCCACTGTCACAAATTTCCTGCTTTTTTAATCTAAATGCTCACATCCTCACTGCCAAGAGTAAGAAACCACTAGTGCTTGGGAATCAGCAGCTAAAATCACTGGCCATTCCTCAGCGGATGGTTGATGCTGTCCCCAGCAAGGCCCCCTCCTTTCCCCAGCCTTCAGCCCTGCCACCAGCTCATCAGGCACTGCCTGCCCCTTCTCCTCCCCCAGACAGGCAGGATCAGACCTCAAGGCCCCGCTACCCCAGACATCCAACCCAAGCTCAGCCCCAGCAATCCCTATCCCTGCTCAGGCAGCCCAGCCTCGCCCTCCTCCCCTAGTGCTAATGATGCTGCAGAGGTACCACCCACACACCTCCCTGGTACCCAGGTCTATCCACATACTGTGCTAGTGGCCCATATGACTACATAGCCCAACAGTACCTGCTAGTGCTTGCCACTCATTTTCAGGCATCATTTCACATTAATTACTATTCTCTTACTTCATTAACAGCAGCAAAACACTTTGATAGAAGTCACTTCACACAGTGTCTCTATTTAAGTTCACTGCTCATACTTCTGAGAAGACAAGCAGCTCAGGGTTTGCAGCAAATGGGTCAGCTGAGAGCCATAGACCTACAGACAGTCACATATTAATTTTGCATTACGGAAGAGGATGAAAAGGCTCTGACATTTACTACTACTACATCTAAGAAAAAATGTAAACTGATAGAAAGCCAAAGGAAACACAGATGGGTTCTGTTTAATATGATGCCATATTGCAATTTTAAAAGGTCATATGCTGTGCTATATGACTTGCTTCACTTGGAAATGAAAATTTCTGGATTCCTCTCATTTCCTCTCCCTTAAACTAATGGCAGCAAATGTTTGAAGTAATTGCTCCCACTAAGCTTCACTCACTATTAAATTACAGATAATTTGAAATGCAAGTCAGAGCCATGGAAGGCTATTTCCATGTAGATGTTCGATCTGGCACCCTGCTGAAACTAATGAATCAACCCAATTTTGTAAAATTTATTTTTATTAATTTATTTATCTTTTTTTTCCTAGAGTAAAAATGCTAAGTCCCTGCAGACACTCTTCTAGGAAACTAAATCCTTGATAAATGTATTCTGAGCTCTGTGAAAAAGAACAGAACAAGCTTTCTAACAAGCATTTCAGACCTGGTGGAAACACATGAGCATTTGCCATGTTTGGAGGTATGTATTCCTGTGGTCTCTGCAAACTATGCACATGATTTCTTTTGATCCTAGGCAGGATCCACAAGCCAGATTAAAATCCTAATGATGTTTCAGTTTGTCCATGTCCAAGGATTTATAGCTACACTTAGGTACAGCATACATATCAAGACACTGAAACTGCCCTCTCAAAACATTTCTTACTCAACACCTTCCCTTAAGTTTTGTTCATGGAGCTTATATGCTTGACTCTGGCTGATGCTGTTGTGTTTTGTACCCGGAGCCCCTGTTGTAGGTTCAACCAAGGACAGGGTTAATTTTTTGCAGTAGCCAAGAGGGAGCAGAGCCTGGAGCCACGTTGGCATGTCCAAGTTGTTAGCCTATACCATCCACAGCATCGCTCTGGGGCAGAAGTAAGGACTCTCACTTTCAGGAAGAAGGGGCATGGCTTCGGTGGAAGAAAAAGTGCCTCGTGGAGTGTCCATGGCCATTTTGTTCCTTTTCTAGGGGAGCAATCAGTGAACAAGGTGGCAGGGTGGCACCAGCTGTGGTTGTGTCAGTGAGCATTTTGCATGTAATCACCCTGTTTTATGCATNCCTGAAGGGGTGGGTGGGGGAAGGGGTGCAGCTGTGTGGGGCATAACTTCCAGCTGGGCTTAAACCATGACAGACAGCTCCAGAAGGGTTTTCAGTGTTCGTGACTCCTCTTCTGTTTCCCAGGATCAAATCTGCAAGGCATTTTCAGAGTATGACCAGTCATTTCAGACATGCCCACAACACACAGCAGGTGCTGTTGACTATTATTTCCACTGAATACTCCTGTTGATAAAGTACTGAAGCAAGGCAAGTAAAACTCTAATGACTCTTTTGCAGTAAGGATTTTAATTAAAAACAATGTTTCCTTATGGTATTCTTCACACACTATCACATTATTATCTGCTAGTTATCTAGCAGTTGTTCATAGTGCTTCTCAGTCTTGCTTATTGAATATCTTCAGGGCCGCAAACACGGAAACAACAGTCCAGTGAGCAATATGTTTATCAGATTCTTGGGTTACATTTGCTTCAGCAATGAATATTTTGTAAAGATGAAGCATCCTCAGCTGAAGACAGTGCAGTAGGTCACCTTGGGATATGCAGGCAAATACTTCTTAAGACAGGTCTCATGTGAAGTAATAAATCCTGTTCCAAATCAGGCAGAGAAGGAACTCAAACTCACACAGTATCCTAGATGGGTTCTTTTATCCCACAGATAAAGGAGGATTTTCTTAAAAGATCAAACACTTCCGTAGGAGACTATAACAGCGTACCAAGGAGATATGCAAAGCTGTGCTCCAATAATTTAAAGAGTAAAGTCTATGTGACATATCATTTGAAACCAGAAGGAATACTCAAGTAGTAATAGAATCTGGGATGACTTTAAAAGTTGCACTAGAAGTTTTATTGATGAGGCTTGGGAGATTTGTACTTGTAACACTAGTCATGAATTCTGGAGCATTACATTCAGGATTGCAGAGCTTCATCCTGAGCACTGAGAACTCGAGCTGATCTGAGATCAGTCCCACACTAAATCAACGGAGACAAGTCAGACCTCCTGCAACATAATTCAGAGGAAATTTATCTCAGTTTATACAATGTTGCTAATGTTCTCATTCATCCTATTTCGTAAAATTCCAGCCAAGTTATCTTGCGCTGGGATATCTCAGAAGTTTATCACAGCTCTCGTTGCCAGATAGTCGCTTGCATGCTAGCAGAACAGTGACACTGACTGTCCAGATTTGCTGATAGCTGCAGCACTGAGATATGTACTGAGTCAGCAAAGCCGACTTTAAATAACAGGTCACTTTCTAACAAATTTTTTTGAGACTCTGAGATGCCTCTGAAGGGCAACAATTACATTTGTGAATTTGTGTAAGATTTGCAGGAAAAATTAGATGCTGATATATTGAGACATTTATAAAAGGTCCTTGAGAATTTCTATTAGTGAGGAAGAAATTTGATTGTAGAAGTCTGAGGGCATTTCATCAGAGGCAAATAAAGAACGAAGACTTAATATCAAATTAAAATCACTTTGCACCACATAAGTGACATTCAACTGCTTTTCCAAAGCACTGTTGTGGGCAATTCACCTGAGAAGAATGTCCATAAACCGTAATTCACTGAAAAAAACTCTATACTGCTTAAAGAAAGGAATTTCACCCAGAAATTATAATTATTTGCGAGACTCCTCACAATGAGAAAAGATGGCCCAACATGGAGGGAACAATATTGTAAAAATAGAACATTTGGAAAATATTAGAGGCACAGAAAGGAAGGGTTACAGTGGATTATATATGATAAATCAGAGCAAAGTGGATGACCTGGTCCTCTAAATGAAAACAAAAGCTGGTAGCAGATGGCTATTGGAAGGGCAATTCATTTAGTTCCTTTTTTTTTTTCTTCAGTCTTTTTCTTTTATCTTCATTAAGAATGTAAACTGAGCTCAGGTGGCTGACACAGTTAAGATCAGTGATAAAGCAGTAAGGACTCAGGCTAGGACAAAGACAACTCAGAGATTACTTAGCTATGTTACACAAACACCTAGTCCCACCTTCACCATCCCTAGCAAACTTAGGGACCTGCATGAACTAATCTTTACACCTTTCAAAATTCATGGATAAAAAGACAAGTACCAGAAAAAGGCAGAAGGCCCACTATAGTGCCCATCTCTGAGAATGGAGAAAGGACACACCCAAAAAATAATTGTAGAATGACTGACTTAAATGCCATGCAAGGACAAATACTGGAAAATATAAACAAGATTTTTGAGGCAATAGCAAGATAATCATCAAGCTAATGCAATTTTTTTTTTCAAGACCAAACTGAATTATCAGTATGAGACTGGCAAAAGGGATAGGTGAGATTCTTATGATCCCTTTATGTAAAGAGAACAGTGAATAATGCAGTAAGTGATTCTACATTTGCATATGGCATGTGCAGAAATATTGCACATAATGGCTGGTATCCACATTTTACAAAGAATGGAGAAGAAAGAGAGGGCTAAAAATGAAAGACTAATAGAATAACCTAAGAACTAAAACAATATCCCTTGTAAGAAACTTGAGATATTGAACTATGGAGTTAACAAAATTGGCCCAGAAGACTGAGTTGGCTTAAACACAGTAGGCATTTTCATGATGACAAATAACTTATTCAGTGGACCTATGAACCAAGAGAAAGGAAGGAATAGTAAGAATTAATAACTGGAAGTTAGATACAAGTTGTTTTTTGGAAACACTCTCCATTCTTTTTTATCTTCAAAACAAGACTGGCTACCCTCTGGAAACAACACAATTTGAAAAAATATAAAAATATGCTGAAGTTCAGTTAACAGTACAGGGAAAAGTATATTCATTGTGTAATTTTCCTTTTGGCAGAGTCTCCAAATAAGCTAGAACTATTTAAATAGGAACCTCATTCATATATGCAAACAAAAGCCAAATTAATTTAGCAAGCACTCAAGCTATCATTTACTTGGAGATTAGAAAATTAAACAATACAATGGACTCACCAAGGCATATGCCAAAACACTATTTGTTTGTAAAGTAATGCCTCAATACAGCTTTAACCCGTTTCTCAAATATTACACCAAATAGTCTTTTATGTCCCAAAACCAAAGAGTGCCATACAAGCTTCATGAAAGATTATAGGTATAAACTGGCATAGTCATTCAGCTGATTCAGGTAATGCTGCACTTGATTTGTATTACACTGGAACACTGAAAGATGGGTGAAGCAGCATATTGCAGAGTCAGAGACATATTGTAATTCCACTAGTGCTTATGTGTTCGTGAGCACACACCAAAAGATAAAACCGTAACATGAACTTATCAGTGGACTTAAAACGAGGCTGATGTAGAGCTCATGACCTGTAAGTCATGATGACATGGTAACAGTTGGCTTCGGCAAAAGGCAAGAGCCATTGTACCATTTAGTTGTACATGAACCTCACATAAACACACAACAGAAAGAATGACCCTCCCCTCCCCCTGACAATAGACTACCTGTATGTAAGAGAGGGCTGAACATAAAACGTGCAGCTGCCAAAACAGAGGGTGTTCTTCCAAGTACAGTGGCACCAGTGATACAGAAGTGTGCACCAAGCCAGGGTGCCCATGCAAGTAGAAAAGAGAATTAAATGCATTAGCTTGAAATTATGCCATTTGCTCTGGGAATTGTGTAATGTTAGTTTATTTTTAAAGCCTTAAAAGTTTTACAACAAATGTAAAACATGAAGTCAGGTAACCAATTCAAAGGTTTCCACATGGAAAGGCAATTGTTTTGCATTGTTACTGGTTATCTCTAGTAGCTACATGGCCATTTACCCTGGAGTGTTAATACTGCACTGGTTGCATGGTGAAAGGGATTAATGTTCTAAATTCACATTCCAATTAAAAACAGCGAGTGGTTTTATTCCCTTTCCCTCCCTGTTCACAAGAGTCTTATTTCTTGGTCATTCATACAACCAGGACACATGTAGGTCAGCAGTGGGAGTTCAGCCTAATAAAGAACTGCGGTTTTGAGGGGAAGGTGGGGGGAGGAAAGAAAGAAAGGGACACACTCCCAGGAGTGAGGTTGGTGCTGCCGAGGCAAGCACGAAGAGAGCACTTTATTCAAATTGCTACAACTTAAATAGGGTCGGGGGGCTGGGTCCTGATCCCAGGAGCACCCTGGGAAGGTTTTGGGGAAGGGTCTGGGCCAGCCCCAGCCATACAAGGCAAGACCCTTCAAAACTGGCAACAGAGAGGCAGGTGTATACACCATATAAGGAAATGCTACCCTGCTGCCAGCAGGGACCAATCAGGGGTGGGTTACAGGCCATGCGGGATGGAACATTCCAACAGGGACACACAGTGAAACAAAAGAGAACATATAGAATGATAAAATCCTCAAACTTTGTACAGACTTCAACTACAAACAGTCTTAAACATACTAAGGGTACATATAAACACAGCAAGCAGCTCTCAGAGCTCAGGCAGTCACAGATCTGTGCTGCCTTCCACAGCTAGTCTCTATTCTCTCTTCCAGCAAAGAACCATGTTCACTGCCATTATCAAAGCATATTGGCACACTTAATAGTAGACATGACAGTCAAGAAAAAGACAGTGTTTCATTGCACTACATAAAATAAATTAAATATGCTGTTAATTTATGGTATCTATTCATAGGTAGTTTAGAAAGCAACTGTATTTGTAGCCCATAGTGTCTTTCCTTCAGAGTTTGTGGAGAGGGAAATAATCTAATCCAGCACACAGGGCATGGCAGACAGAGCCTTTGCTCTGAATTAGAGTGGGAGAAGTGCATGCCTCACCTCTGTAGGGATTATCACATGTCCAAATTTCCTTCAGCAAGGTCAGACAGAATGGGATACCTGCACCTGGGTGGGATTTCTTGACAATTTGCAGCTCCAGGCATATACAGCTTAGACTGGGCAGTCGGTCATCCAGAAATATTGGGTGTTTTATGGTGCATGTGTAGTGATCATGAAGCACTGAGTTTCCTGGATGGTGCTGTGCAGTCACTTCCATAAAGCAGGCATTGGCACGCTTATATATATATATATATATATATATATATACACATACATATATATATGTGTGTATATATATATACACACACACATATATATATATGTATGTATGTATATATATACATATTTTGATATAATATTGACATTCTCTCAGTTTCCTGTTTACTGTATGTATGCTACAACATACAACTCTCTGTCTGGGAACCGCCAGACAGAGGTAACTTTAGTCATGCCCCTCTCCCCTCAGTAAAGCTGTGCTTTGGAGTGAGTTGCACTGCAGACGGTAAACCACACACATGATGAAAACCCTTCCTCACTCTGCCTGGAAGGGATGTTTCCATGAAGCTGAGCACCTCTCCAGCTGCCAGATAGCCCTCAGGCTGTAGTCACTGGCTCAGTCTGTCACACAGCTACCCAGTGGCTTATTTTCAGCAGGTCTTCCAGTCTGCACAGACTAACTACTGCTTTAATGCCCCTTTCCAGCATGCTGTCGGACCCATTGCCTTATCACATTATAAACAATCATATTATTAAGAATCATGCCCATTTCTAGCAGAGGGTTTCCACTGAGTTCTCCAAGTAAAATTATTTATTTTCATATTGTAGGAGTAAATAAGACTTTTTCAGAATATACTGCTACCAAGGAGACAGTTGTTTTCATTAAAGAAGCTTTCCTGCCTGGAACGAGGCATCTTTCCAGTGACAGTTTCAGATATTCCTTCACATGCGTTCCACAAAAGTTGACTCCCCAGGTACGAGAGATAACGCTCACAGACATGCTACAGGGCCTCAGCAGCCAGGGCGGGGCCAATGGCAGGGAACTGATAATAAAGCCTTGGGAACAAACAGAAGGTTTGCCTTTTCTCAGGCCCAGAGATGCTCACAGCACTGCTAGTTTTTATTTTGTAAGTTTTCAGCGTCCTTGCCCCTGAAATAAATCTTTTTTAATCCTTGCCACAGCTCTGGCATTTTGGGGAGAATACCTGCATATATTTTGCTTTACAGATATTAATATTGTTGTATCTATCTAGCCAAAAGAGAGGGATACATGTCAGACTTTAAATGTGAGCTGGTGTGCAGACCCATAACCTTGAACCAAGGAGAAGAGGTGGTAACAGTGAGGCCCCAGCTGAGCACTGGTTCTGTTTTGTTTCTCTTTCCCATCATTTATCCCTTTTGTGAAACCAATAAAATGCTTTAACCTGTCTTTCGCACAGCTGAGGGGGTGCTGTGGAAGCATTGCTAATGGTATGGTTTGCCTGAAAGTGCCTAAACAGATCATGTATCATTTGGGGCAGTCTCAGATGAGCTAATATCAAAGACACAGATGATTCATTAAACTGAAGTGAGAGAGAGGAATGTATTAACCCTTTGACACACTCCAGCAAATCTTCCACAACAAGATTTTTGTTTAAAAACAGGGAAGCAGGTGTGAGGGTGAGAGAGCAGGTGGGAGGGCATGAGTTTGAGACTAAGTGGGACACAAGCAAAACCTCTGGAGGGTTAATTCTGGCCTCTGTGTCCAGCCCAGTACAAAAGGTGGGAAAGAACTACTGAAATCCAGTTGTAAGAAGGAGAGCACCATTAAGCAGAAAAGGGCATAAATTCAGAGTTAGTAAAACTATTAAGAAGGCATGCTACAAAAATCTCACACGACAGAGCAGGAGAGACAAAACTGTACTTTTAACCTAACCATCACTGCTTGCATGTTCCCCTTGTCCAAAACTGCCCATCTCCTCTTTCGGGTAGAATCTGTAGGTACAGATTCAGTAGTACAGACAGAAAGATCAGCTCAGCAGGGAGAAATGGCATATTCATCTGCTTGTGCTGCTCACCATATAGGAAAAAAGAAAATTTAAAAAAAAATTACATAGGACAAATGAAACAAATAAAAAAATCCATAAATACTTGGCCATCGTCAATTGAAAGTCTTCACACTTACAGAAGAAGTTTAAGGAGCTTAAGGAAGCTACAGTGCAAAGAAACTCTTGACAGGTCCATAGATTGGAATTTTTAAATAAAAATTCAACCCTCAAGAGCATAGAAATTAAAACATGCCAGATGTTACAGGGATTTGACATAGTTCAACATGGGTAAAGTTACGGGTTTATTAACTACACCAGCTGTTATTGGAGGATTTGCAATTTTTTTTATGGGACATAGAGTTGGTGCATGTAAGCACACAAGGGGCATGAAAAAATGTTGCAAAAGACCAACAACACAAGAATTCACAATAGATAAATAAATAAATAAATTGGTTAATGTGAAGTGTAAGGAGATGTAATAAATTAAATGAACAGCAGAGGTCCTTGTTAAACTCCCTGCAGCCACACAAAGAAGAAATGCAATAAAGGATCAGTTAGTTAGTTTACCAGCAAGGATTTTTAAGATCTTTTCTGATCTGCAAAATCTTTTCAAATTATAACACTTGTAATTAAATCCATCTCCTTTGATTGAATAGAACTGTAAAGCTGTCCCCAGCTCATGCATCTCCACAGCTGAGGTCAGCCAGTGAGTCTGAGCCAGAACTTGGCATCATGTCGGGAAGGACTGCTCACCAGACATGCTTGTGAGCCCGTCTTGAAACTTACTAAGAAAACATTTACATGGGTGAATAACTTATATTTAATCAATTTTATTAATTAACAGGGTGGATATAAAGAAGGTACAGCTTTAGAATTCACAACTATGTTTATGTAAAATAACACCAAAATGCCTCACGACACCTATTAGTTTCTTTTATTCCTTGAGCACTTGAGAAAAGGGTTAAGTAGGATGGTTTTGTTTCAGAGTAGGCAGAGTTTTTCAGTTAATAGCTTTTAGGAACAGCGGACTTTGCTGAGGCATACTGCTGTGCAGATGGTGGCATTCAAAACACAGTTTAAGTTAAATGTAAGGGGGGAAAAAAGAGCATAGTTTTGTTGATACTACATAGACTGGGTTATATTCCATCTGTCTACATTGCATGTGTTTGCAGATAGATCACTTTTTCGTGGAAAAATATATATAGGTAAATACATTCCTGGCATAAAAGCATTTAAGTGTAGCAACGTATAGCAAATACAAGAAAACAACTTAGTAGAAGTGTGCAACAAAATTATGTCAGCAGGCTGGAAACCCAGAATGCTACCAACCTACAGTTTCACATTCTGCAGCCTGCATTTTGCTTCATGGCTTTCCCGAACCACCACCATTCGAGGATCAAATTTTACATGCTGGGTGGTATGGCTTGAAGATTTACTCTTCCCAGTCTTTACTGGACCAAGAAGAGAAACAAATAACACACAGTTCTGGTAAGTTCTGGCAACTTTTCTTCAAAATCCTGAACTTTAAAGCACATACTTCATAGCTGGCACTGATAGTGCAGCTTGTCTGTCAGTAATTTTTTTCTTGCCCCATGAAAAGCTGAACAAATTCAGGCAATTGCAGACCCTTCAAAAGTACAGTTTTTGCATGATCAATAGAAACCATGTTTACCTTTGCAGCTCAAACATCTGAAGACTGCACACTGAGGCATAAAACTGCACTTCAGAACTGCTCTAGGTTTGGTCCAGGTACCTCACCTAAGAGACATATTTCTACATATTTTCATTTGTCCTCTTGCTGGACCTAAGCAGAGCTGAAGAAAATGCTTAACTCCATGATGCAAAGAGAGATTGGTGTTATCCACCTCTGACTGGCCACTCAAAATCACCGACATTTCCATCTCAACCGCTGTAGCTGTTTCCCATTTTCAGAAGGTTTGGTTCATCTAGCCAGCTTGTTACAAAAACACAGCTACTAACTCTGAAAACACAGATTCTTGAGTAATAAGTGCTACAGAAAGCCCTGGAGTAATCAAATGCTTAATAAATCTCCAGCATGTATTTCAATGGCATGGGATTGCATGCAGTGATTTCTATTTCAGTGCTGCTCTGAAGGGCTCAGTAAGTGCAGACCTGTATTGTGCTGAGCTCTGTGGGCGAGATTCCTCCACCCAGCTAGAGTTTTCTATATAACTGGTCATCAGCTGGTTTCCCTGAGAAAATGCTCTCCCAGTCCATTCAGACTCATTTATGCCTACTTAGCAAAGTGCAAGGACTCAGTCCTGAAAAGTACAGTTTCACTCATGAATTTGAGCACCCATGTTTTTAGGCACAGGTTCTATGATGATGTGTTTCTAAATCACAGGCAATGCTTATACCAAACTTTGCAGCAGTTTTTGATAGTCAATCAAGCTGAGAAAAACCCCTTTAGCAAGGATGCTTTTGTGTACTTGAACATGAAATAGTTACAAATCAGTTTAGCTTTCTTTTCGTTTCATATCACTGGAGACAGAGAGAGGAAGCATGTAAAGAGTTGGAGTGACATTATACAGCTTTTAGAATATGTGTCGGTGTCTCAACACTTGCATTAACCATGCCTAAGTCTGCAGAGTGGTTTATATTCACTCATGTCATGTGCTGTCCAACATAGAAGTTATAGTGAACTCTCTGAAGCAGCAGCCTCACTGATCACCCAGTCAAATGAGGTTTGATTCAGCACATCTTCAGAATAACTGCATCTAGAGTGAGCAAAAATACGTAACAAAAGGGTGGCGATACTCCATCTTTCCACTCAATTTGAATATGCTAAGCACAGCCTTTTTTTTTAAGTCACTGGTATATTCTATTTCCAGAAATTCTGTCACTGTGCTTTTATATTAAAAGCTCACTTAAAAGATTGTTCAAGTTTCAGCATCCTCCCCTGACAATATGCAAATAGAGAATTACCACATGAAAGCACTGCCAGTGAGTTTAGCCAGGAACACTTCAAACAGGATGCAGAGCAAATACATGAAAACAATTTCCCATCTATCAATGCTTTATGTAATCAAATTATAACTGATTTTCCAGCACAAGAAACTAAAGACCAGCAAGTGAAATGATGATCTTTGTTCCACATGCTGTGCCTTTAGTGGAGATTTACCACCTCTATACCAATACATGTTCTGCTAACTAATTGCATAATGATTTATGGTTGTTACACTCAACTGTTGGAAACTTGCCACATATGGCATGTAATGAAGGAAATTACAAACAGCTTCCCATCTAGACTTGTGTCTATTCTTCCAAATAGTTCAGGATTACTGAGTTTCAGGAAAGATGAAAACTCCTTATTTCTTCCACACACTGAGTCTTTGCAGAAAAATTTCATTTGTGAGAAACAGCTGTTCTTTTGGATTTCAATACTATCTATCAGATGTAGACCATTTTCACATGATACCATTTTCCTTATCCTCATTTGCTCCGGAATGTTAAACGTCACTGTATCGCCTCCATCATTTAATGTGGTGTCACTCTTCCTGTTTCCAGGATGACTGCTGGAGTTTTCCCCCAGCTGGACCAACAGGAGGTGACACATCCACCCTTCCGGGAATTGAATTCCATGCACTGAAACACTCACTGCTCTCTGCCCCATATGTATGGCGTCCTTCAGCCAGGGCTCTCTCCTGTAACTATGTAACTGCCTAGCAAGTCAAGGCATGAAGGTCTTCTTCATACAAGAGACAATATTTGTTGCCAGGGAGGATCCTACACAAAGGCAGAGAATTTAATGTGGCTTGTTTTAGTTTTGTTTTTCCTTTTTAACCAGGTTGCACTGCCACAAACATCAACAGCAAGAGCTGAATCTGAATTTCTCCTCACTGTGTCATTTTCACCCTCTCCTCACTGTGTCATTTTCACCCTTCAAAAGTAATCATCTGACACACAATTTCAACCAAGAACAGAATTTGGTTATACCACAGAGCCAGAGAAATGATGGGACACTATAACATTTAACTAAACACCAGAAAATTAAGGGGGGAAACTGTGTTTCAGCAAATGGTACCTCTCTCAAGCAACTACGCATTTATTGGTATGGCTGCTTTTTCTGAACTTAATTGAATCAACAAGACCCCATATAAGCTTGTACAGCTGTATTGCCTTCCTGCAGTTTCAAATATTTTTATAATCTTGGGTGGAGCGTGGGACACCAGGTGCTTCAGCATCTGAAAACAGATGAATTTTTTGTAAAGTATGTTATACTCCCAGAGTGGAAATAAACATCTCTGCATTCCCATGACCAAAGAATCCTCTTTTATTCTTTAACAAGCAGCAATCAGAACACAGACTATTAACAAAAAAAAAAGCAAAACAAAATACACTGCAGGGTAGAATAGAGAATTTTTAATGTTTCCTGGAAATAAATAAGCTAACATTTCTTTCTCTCTTTTCCCTATGTGAATTAAAAAGATGCTGAAATTAAAAATTTTATCGTACATCAGCTTCTCCCTTGATGTTAAGAAGTGACATAGGCATTTTAAAGCAGGTAGATATGCTTTCATTTTTAACTAGATCACTCTTTGAAGTGCTTGGTATTTTGGGAAAGGAGAAGAGGAGAAACAAATGAAAGATGGGGAATTGTTAAATTATTTTCGAGCTGCTTAAACTTAAATGTTAATCACATATACCCAGATGGGTTGAATTACCAGATAATACACTGGTAAAGCACCTCTAGATTTTGCTTTTCATTTCTTGTTATTTTCTCAGGGATTTAACATTAAATATAAATGAGTAGCCAAAAATTAATGAAAAGAACTGCTAGATACCAAATAGCCTTCTGCACAGCATGTGGCAGAAAGGGATTACTGTGATGATGGAAGAGCAGATGAAACCTTTGGTAACTACAACAAATCTCTGTTGTGAGTTAGCTGCCTGTGTGATTCCCCTCTCAGCAAGGTCTGTGACCATGCTGCCAGTAACTCCTACAGTGCACTACGCAAACTTTGTGCCTATGAATGCCCCTCCTGAGCAATTTTTAGCAACCCAAATATGCCAGAAGCTCAGCTGCCAAAGTCTGCTCCTACGGTATCATGAAGACAAAACTGCTGAGACAGCAACAGAGTAATCCATATTTTCTTTTCATATTATTCCTACCATCCATCTTTGACATTTTGTCTCTCAGTGTCAACCAAGATCTCTCATTACAAGCACACCACTTGCACACTCCCATTACTCACACCACCCAAGTTACCATTTCATTCTAAAGCAGGTTGCAGGTGAAAAAAGAGGCATTTTCTGCCCTGCAGGAGCAAGTGAATGGATTGTTCCTACAGGCTGGATTTGTTGCCCAGCAGCCTGTGCTGGTTCCATGGCTTTGCCCTCACACACTTGCTTCAGAAAGCTAAACCTACTGGTACAAGTTATGGCTGTGCAGCCCTGGGCCAACCCCTAAGAGGGGTTATAGCTTCATTTGGAGAAGCCACCAGTCACTGGTGATTCCAAAGTTCCACAGTTGCCATCAGTCTTCAGCCTTCCTCCACCTTCAAATACCCACAGAAAAATTAGTACTAACCCACTGACAAAATCAAATCTTCACAGACTGCCACCATTAAAGCTGAGCAGTGGAAACAGCTGAGGGAGGCAATATTCTACATGTTTTTCTGCCAAAATTCAATTGCCCTATAACTAGGATTGGGAATGTAGTCTCCATTTTCTGCCACCTCTCAGAATTAGGCATCTCAGAAGGGCAACCCCAAAAAACTATGTGCCCCTGCCTGGAGACAATGCCTACACAAGGACTGTTCGTTTAGTTTGTGTTTTACTGTCTCAGGGTAGGTGAACAAAGAGGTGAGAGGAAGTAGAGGCTATGGACCACAAAGCAGCCACACAGCAGATTTCCTTTCCCACTGGGCCCCCAAAGTCATACACTGCCAGGGACTTCTTTTGGCTTCATGCATCCTCCCTTGCCTACTGTCTAATACAGAGTATCTGGATATACAGCACAGATATGGAACACTGTGCATCAGTAATATCATGGTGTGGATATAGAGCCTTATCACTTATGCTGCATTTCTGCCTCCCTCAGCATGTGCAGAAGACTGATCTTCTGCAGGAAAGAGGTTATGGGGCAATGGCTACTTGTATTAACAGCTAAAAAAACAAGGTTGTGAGACTTTGCTTTGGCTCATATCAGGTTTTCTTCAATGTGTTTCGTTGTTGCAGAGAAGGTCAGCTTCTGCCACTAAGAAGTTAGATATACATTTTCAGCTCCAGGTTGTGGCCTAACAGTAACCACTGTAATTACTTTGGCTCAGCCATTATAGACGTGGCAAGCACATCTTTCTATGCCTGTGCTAAGAATTATGTCCAAAGACTTTTTTATATCCAGAAAACTTGAAACCGTTCAGTTTTATCACAGTTTATATTTACTTAAATTTGCTTCACTCACTGACTTTTTATATTTATATTGCCTTGTTTATTAATGTGAAAGTCAAAAAATGTTTATTTCCCATCATTTTTTCAGTATGGTCACACCAGACCATGATGGAATATTGCCCCAGTTCATTGCCACAGTATATGTATTATAAAACATGGGAGTTTTGAATTTTCATCTGCCTATGCATTTAGATTCCACCTTCACTAGCATTACCTTCCACTACTGCTCTTTTGCCAGGTCCTGTGAAAACCCGTGGAACAGCAATACCTTGCTTTACCCACAGGAAAGCAAGATTTGTGGAGGAAAAAGGCAATATTTCAAATAACAGCAGGAAGCTTATATCTTCTCTAAACCAGAAGTAAAACAGCTGACAGAACAAGGAGAGTTTACTTTAAAAATGTACTTGGATTTCTCCTGAATTTGTTCACTCGCAGTCCTTCGCTAATGCAGCTGGACAGCTGGCATCAATATTTGACCCTTTCCTCAATAGTTACAAATATATATATAAATGTCAGAGGATACTGCTTTCAGAGAGGTTTCTAAATCCATCCCTTTTGTGTTTACCAGCCTGGAACATCTTGCCAACACATTTCCCTGTACAAAACACAACTTAGTTCTATATGGGAACTGCTAGCTATGACCAAAGAGCAGCTGGTTTTCATTTCCAAGATGAACCTGATAAACACTCCAGTTAACCCTAGCACATGTGATCTCTACAGGTCACAGTAGTTATCACTGGTCTTTTTCATTTACAGAAATAATATTTGCACTGGCCTATCCATAATGGAATAGGTAGGTTGTGAAATGCAATCCTCAGAATAACCAACTCAGCTGTTCTCAAAACTGAATCTCTTGTGTGTTTTAGAACTTAAAAACAAAAAATACAATGCCCATTTGTAATAAGTAGCTGCCTCATTTTTAAGAGGAAGGTGCTGTCTCAGAGATGGGACATGCACAAGCTACACTGAAACAACCCTTTAAGACTGAAAAGTCTAACAGGAGTCACCTGAATTTGGCACATTTCTGTAAATAAATTAGGACACTGCTTCTAATTACAGAAATGGATAACAAGCTTGTCTATGCTTGTCCAGTACACTAGAGGATGGTGTTCATTTAATGAGCATCCCACTGACAATTTGTTTTCTCCTCATTATTCACTATCTGGGCCTCAGATTCATGTACAGCATGCTGTTCAGCTGTTCATTCTCCCAATGGGTTTTTCCACAGACTTGGCACAGCATCTCAGTGACTCATATGCTGCATCCTTACATGTTGTGAGAATGTGGCTGTATTTTACAAAGAGGAATCTGAAATAGAAAGATATCCACAAGAAAATACCTGCCAATTTTGCTACACTTGTGATTGGAATGTAGTTGCATAAGTAAGTTTTTAATGAAGAAATCCTCTAAGAGTCTTGAGGTATCAAATGCCACTGGCTGGCGGCAGCAGTCCTTGGGACCAGGGCACTGGGGAAGCAAAAAATTAAGACGAGTTCAAAATTTGACCAGAAAAACACAAGGAAGAAAAACTCACTGAGGGCCATATGACATAAACATAACAACACTGGATCAGAAGACAGTTGAACATTAATTTTTGGAGATTAGAAAAATACCACAGAGAATGATTACTGTGTGACAGTCTTGTTCATATATGCTTTCCAACAAGCCTGCTCTTGGTCACTATCAGAGACAGGATACAGGGAAAGATGTATTATTGGTCCTGGTCTGGCACAGTATTTCTGATCTCTGTTCTTAAAAAAAGACCTGGCTAAAAAACAATTCTGAGTTTGGCTGAAGACTCTGCGTGGATGTGTAGAACAGTATCAATTCTTAGGAGGTTTTTAGCCTAGCCAATAGCAGTATGCTCAGCAGAAAGTGGATGGTGTCTTTAAAGATGCAACTGGAATTCAAAGAGGCAACCAAATACTTCTGGTTGTTAAGGTCTTGGCCTCAACAGTGTAAGTGATTAACAGACTGACTTTCAGAGCTCAGTTTGCTCAGTGACACCTCTGCTCTTGAAAATATTAGCCTTTGGCTTCCTACAGAATCCCATAAAAATGCAGTAGCTTTTGATCACATAACTGGAAAACAAAACAAAAACAGGTATATGTGAAAATGTCAGCCACATTTCATGCAACCTGATACATATGTTCAGTCCCTCTAATAACATTAAATGAATGGATTTAACATATGTGGCTTCTTTTAGGTAGGTCATCCTTATCTCAGATTTTTCCTGTAAGAAGTCACTAGGGTTTTTTATTTTATATTATTTGTTTGCTGGTATGCAACAAAGACTTGACATGTAGCTATCAGCATGAATCACACAAGGAACTGTGAATATATCACCACATACTGGCAGAGTGATCTGTTGCCATTTTCTTTGAATGTCAGTATGTCATCTTGTGTTTAGGGAGAGGTGATTTTGATGCTAAATCTCTTGGTCCATTTTAAAGCATATATACTTAGGAAAAACATCCTTGCATTTCTTTGTCACACATCCTCAGAACCTTTGAAAAACAACAACATCAGCAAAATTTTCTACACTCCCTGCCCTCCACTCCCTGCAGATCTAGAAGTACAATGCAATAAAAGTCTGACCTGAAGGGATTTTCTGTTGAGTCAATGCTGTTTCTTTCATTGCTGAAAAACATCACTGTCAAAAACAAGTTGATGGAAGGATTTTCTTTTCTGACTTTGAAGAAAAGTTAGTCGGAAAAAGTTTATAACACTCAGAATGGAATTTCAGGTCTGAGAATTCTCCACCACAGAATAACCCTCTACTGAGAATGAGGGGAGTAAGAACAGGAAGGGTCCCACAGCCTGGGTAAGACCTTGGATGTGATTACTGCCTATGAACCCTTCTCTCTGCACAGCAGCTCCGTATTGTAGAAATCATTACATAAGTATGGCACTGAGGAGGCAAACAAACTTTGCAACTTGCTGGTTCCAACTTGGAGAACCTACAGCAAGTCCTATTTCCTTATCACATTGGGAAAGCTAGAACAAGGGCCTACCCCTGGCATTCAGGTGTTCAAGATGAGTGCCCTGACCAACTACTTGTTGCTGGCTTGGGTTGATCTGGGTAAGGCAGAAAGGGTTTTTGAAAAGAGTTTTGGGGAAAATTGGTTTATTTTAACTTTTGAAAACCTCCAAACTGTATTTGTTTCCTTTTTGCTCTGAATGACAAATGTTCAGAAGTCATGGGAAGTTCTGCAAGATGAGAGAAGCATCCCACTTCTTCCCTCCTAGGGTCCAGCAGGATATGGCAGCTCCACGCAGGTTTATACCTACAGAAACCTCTTATTGCCTGGAGCCCTGTTGCATGGGTACACACACTCCCTTTCGGTTCAGGTTTTGAAATAAATCATAACCCAGCCCAGTGTCTTTCACATAAATTCCACCTGAAAGGACAGATTAAGACATGCCTTTCTCCACAAGTAGGAAGGGTCTCACCTTCATATGTTACAGCAAGCAACTGTTTCATGTAAGGGGCTGTGGAACAAAGGCAAGAAACCAGGTCTCCTCAGCTGGGGACACTAAGCCCCAAGGACTCATCTGTACCAATAAAGCATGGGCCCAGTCTCTAAAGCATGATCATTCATTTTCTTAAATTATGATTATGGTTCAATTTTGGCTCCCATTGCCATGGTTTGGAGGATAGCACAAGATAAGGACTTATTTCACCTGTTTTTTATGCAACCTCCTTATTTAAAGGGAAAAGAATGTCCATGAATATAAACTCTTTTTTTGTGCTACTCTGCGTCGCAGACAGGACTAAGACCAGGAATGGTTTTGGGGGTTTTTTTTGGCCAGAGATACACCAGGACACGTGTAATTTGGGGTGAGGAGAACAGCTGACCTATGAGGTGCTAAAATCTCTGCACCATCTGATAGTTAAGGTATTCTCCTGCAAAATGAGACTTTCAGATATGAATCCCATCAGGCACAGGGAAGATTTAAGCTTGGATCTGCCATAAAGATAAATTCTCTGACCAGGGAGCCTGGGCACATCGAGCCAGTGGCTTCATTTCAAATGTCCTGCAGGCACAACAGTTGCATTGGATTGTGCCATGTTGAGCCTGAATGCAAGGGAATTTGACAAGCCCTCCTTATGGACCAGGCAGTGTGGGATCTGCACAGAGCTGACACAAAGACAAGTTTGTCAGGGCACGCTAATCCCCAAGAACCCATCTGCACCGTTAAAGAAAACAGGGCATGGACCCAGCCTCTGGAGAAGGATCATTCAATCTCACTAGTCATAAAATTAAATTATTATAATGGTTTCTGGTCCAATATAAATATGCTAATGCCTCGCTTTTAAGATTCTCCAACAGTGACTCTTTATTGCTGCTAGAAGCCAATGCTGTTACATTATGAGCAGACACTGTCAGGCAACCGTTTCATTTTCTGCTCACATTAGAAACCAGAATGGATTCCCCAAATGGAGTATGTTACAGCTCTGCTTATGAGTCCTATGGTCCTTCTTTCTCTGTTTACCTTGACACTTGAACATAGTCTATCCCAATACTTCCAGAATATAACATTCATAATCTCTGAAAAGCCAAACTCTGGGCACAATTCCCCCACCTGTGATGCTTTCATGCACATGTTGGAGAAGAGCTTTCTTTGTGTTGGTACAATAATCCACTTTATAATTACTAGCAGCACAGCAGGTTGTTCTAATTAAAGAGCTAATGTCAGTGGAAGAGTTTCCTGCTATAAAATACTGTAAACAGAACTGTGTAGAGAAAATAGTAATTCAATATATTTCATTTGGAGCAATAAAAAATTGAACAGATCCTGCAGAGCTTAAATATATGTCCTTATTTTACTTCTTTATTATTAATAGTGCTATTGAAATCAATGTTGATTAAGCTGAGTCCAAGTCTCAATCCTTTTGCAGGATTGAGAATAAAGTACAATTTAAGGTAGCTAGCAATATCAGTCTGACTCTCAAAGAGCAAATTTCATTGGTTTTTAATTACACTTTCTTGTCATTTTTGGAAGTCATTTTGGCAAGATTTTGACAATCTTCTCCTTAATTTCTGAGTTATGTCAAACTTGTGGAAACACACAGTAATGCCATCACTATATGAAATTTTGTCTTCCTGTGAAAGTCTTGTGTATTCCCAATTTTACATGTTACCCACTGCATTTCAAAAATAAATCAAGTTATTTTTGCAACACAGAGGCATAGATGTAAGCATCTGAGATGACTTGTCTTGGCTGTTATGTAAAAATACATTTATTTGATTCTTCACTAATTCTCCTTTTGCCATCTGTTTTCCCATCTATACATTTCTCTTTGTTAAACAACTTCATTTGCAGATTCTCTGGGGTGAGCAGCTGCAGACATTTGTCTGACAGGGAAAACAGCACTTAATGATACACAAGCTTAAATTTAAAAGCTGATCACTATGGTTTTGTCCCTCTTCTTAGTACTGCAACCCACCAGTGACAGAGACTTCTTGCTTACTGCAAAATATATGCACATAATGCAGCAGATGACAAGAACCTGTCTATGAATGGTAAATGTTATGAATGAAGAGGACCTTGCTGTTCAGAAGAGAGAAAGACTAGCTATCACTCAGATGCCTCTCTCTAAGAGGAACAGTGGAAGAAAATGTTTATTTCAGTGTCTAACTCTTTCTTACTGTTCTTCATCTGTTAAGGACATTACCCTACAGGAACTCTACTTACAATCATACTACTATTTGAATTTCATAAAAAGAAAGACCAGGGCCTGAATCTGATCACTGCAAGGACCCTACTCATACAGATTTTGTTTGGGGTTTTTTTTAGTTTGTTTCTTTGGGGAGGGTTGTGTGTGTATTCAGGTATGTACTTTCATGACAATACCACAGAATTACATAATCACAGAATAATTAGGCCTTGAGGGGACCTCTGGACGCCATCTGGTCCAAACTCTGCTTGACACTGGTTTACCTATAAAACTAGATCAGACAGCTAAGGGCTGTGCCCAGTTGAGTTTGCAATATCACCCAGTATAGAGATTCCACAACCACATCTGACCACATCTCCCAAAACTCAAACACCCTTGTGTTGAAAAAGGTTTCCTTATGTATAATGGACTTTTCCTTGATGCAGCCAGCGTTCACTGCCTCTTACTCCCAGCACTGTGCATCTGTTTAGATATATGTCAGGCTCTGTCATCTCCATAACCTCATTTTTGCAGCTGAAGACAGCAGTGTGCTTTCCTTGGCAGAACAAAATCTGCTCCCTCAATCTCTCCTCTCATGCCACATATTCCTCCTAAACATCTTCTCTGGCTAGACTTGCTTCAGTTTGACAGTGTCTTTCTTGTACTGCGAGTCCAAAATTGGATACAGTATTCTGCACACAGTCCCGTGTTGTCAAACAGTGGAGAAGGGGTTAGTAGTTATTCCACTCAGTCTAGAGTCTGTGGCAATGTAGCCCAAAGTTCAGATAGCTTTCATTGCCACAAAGGCTGACTCATACTCAACTTCTTGTACACCAGATACCCAAGATCTTTCACTGCAAATCTCCAGTTCCGTCTCTTTGCAGCTCCCTGAGGAGCTCAGCATTCCTTGATGCTGATGGAGGTTTGAGTGACAGATTTGGGGAGCAGGGTCAAGTTGAAAGATGTGTTCCCCTTTTCCCTGCATCATAAACAATATCACAGGAGAAGCCAGAAAAATTTCTTATTCTGTAGATCACACTCTTTCCAGAGGAAGTTGGAAGCCCATGAGAACACTTGGTAAAAAGATTTCCTGGCATTGCGCTAAGAGGTCATCAGAAGCATGCAGAAGGGACCTGCTTTCCAGAATCCAGAGGTCTTGAGAGTGGCATCTGAACAAATCTGTATGAAGAAGTTGACACTTTTTGGTACTGATGTCTCCAATGCTTTTTAGATGGTGAGGATGTCAATAGATTATTTTGTAGTAGATGTGTGCAAGTGGGACTGCGTCTTTGTGTGTGCACACATATTTGTAATGCAAACACATATTTAAGAGAACAATATCAAACAAAACAAGGACAGACTAGGTAATTATCAATATACTACTAGCAAGGTGAGCATATTTGATTGTGAGATATTGGAAAACAGAAAGAAGTCATCAGCTTGTAATGTTCACAGCTTAATGCAGACCCTATTTCCATTTCTCTTTTCCTGTAAAAAGTCAATCTCTTTTTATAGCTTTTGACTTCTGCACAATTTGAATTATCAGCACTAACCAATTACTGCAAATTTTCAAGTTGAAAGGCACAAGATGCTTCACAATATTCATTTCACTGCAGCTTTGATATTGTCTGAACCATTGAGCACTTGCTTTTCTCAACAGAATGTTAACGTATTAAGTCCCCCAAAGCCCCTTACTAGACTTTATAATAAATTAAATAAGGAAGGTGGAAAGGATGAAGAACAAACGAGTCAGATATAGTATCCCTTGGAGCTTTTCTCTCTCAGTCTTGGATTCCCCTGCTGATCTGTAGATCAGGAGTGTTGAACAGTTATGACAATAACATTACCAGTTCAGACTCAACTCCACTGCTTCAGGATGCTGCATGTACAGAGCAGGAGCTATTCCTCAGCAGTATCATTGTACTTCATGGTTTGTACTTCTCAGATTGTTTCTAGAGTAACGAATGAATTATGAAAAAAAAATAATGCACTAAATTTAGCTTCAAGTATTAAATAGAGTTTCTGAAACATTCAGGAACTGAATCCATTTGGTTCCACAGCTCTGCATACACCCCTTGGTGTCAGAGATCAGGGTGTCTAACAGCTGGCTGCCTCATAGCCAGGACTGAGCCATTGACGTTGTGGCTGAAGTTCTCTCAGGCTGTCTGCTGTGGTGGAAGGATCAGCTTGTCTGCACACATTAATCAGTAATGCAGGGAAAGTATTCTGGTGATCAGTCACAGAGGTATGTTTGTCGTAGGGACATAGCATGGTGTTTCAGAGGCAGCAGCTACCCAGGTAACTGCAGAGTCACATGAACCCAGCACCAGTGTCCTTGGTCAGGCAGACATCGTAGCTGTTGTGCTAGCAAACGGTCTTCACAGCATAAACACATCACATAGGCATAGGCACCTCGAGGACCTCACAGCAGCTCCCTGCAAGCATCCCTGTGAGACTAGTGCAATCCTTTAATACTATTATACGTGTCCTGGTAGTCAAAACGGGAGAGAAACTACAAAGTGGAAGCTTTCAGTTTATTGGAAAGTATTTCCCCTTTGACTAGGAGCATGTCATATGCACAAAAGGAATGTACCCTTTGCCTATTTGCCTCTGTCCTCCCCCTTCGTGGTTCTTCCCCATGTCCTGCAGAGGCATGCAGCCCTTCCTCTGGGAGCAGAAAGGCATCTCAATGCTAAAGTCTCTTTTTTGTGTGAAGCTAATGTAGTCTTTGTGCATGTAATCCCTGGGGGCTGAATGTGTACCAACTGAGCAAGAACCTAGCTACGAACATAGGAAAGAGAAGGGAAGAGCCTACTCAAAGCCTGCTAACCTAGAAAAGAGAGACACATTCATAGTGAGAGTACCTTTGTCACTACCTTTGGCGGAACAAGAGAGAGTGCAGAGTTCATGTGATGGGTTGTTTTTTTGTAGGCCTTCCTTGGTAACCAGGGTCAAGATCTAGGAAGTATTCCATCCCATCTCTTTACGTAATCAGGTGTATATAAACCGAAGGAGGAGGTGTTCTTTCTCTTTTTTTTTGCTTTCTTTTCCTTCTCGGGCTCGCACGCTGACGAGCTCCCGGTGTTTGGGCCTGGCTTATCTGTGTTCAGCGAGGCCTGCTCTGGGGGTTGTTTTGCCTGGGCCAGCGGCGAAGGTTAAGAATCTGCCTTTCTAAGGAAAGTATTGAATTTACTATTGTATTGGTTATTTACTGAGTTAATTTCTGAATTTAGATTGTATATATATTTGTTTTGTCTTATTTTTCCCTATTTTGTCTCCCTCTTCCCTTTCCCTTCCCCTTGTCCTATATTGGGGTGGTTTGGGGGTCCCTGTCTTGTTGTGCCTAGTATATAAATTTAATATATGTAAATATATATATATTCCTTCAATTTTCTCTTGCTGCTTTTTGCCGTTTCGGGAGAGGGAGGGGGGAATCTTTCTTGTGAGGTTTGGCTGTTGGCAGAGAGCCAACCCCAACTTTCACAGTTCATCATGTGTTTCTCCAGTTAAAAACATGTTAGAGGCAGCAGTGTGCTGGTTAAATATTTCATATATTTCTATATAATATAATACCTTCCAAATATATCATGGCCAAGCAGGAAATAGACTATAGCCAAAGATACTGAATGGAGACCACTTTATACCGACTTCATTTGTACCAGCAGAGTTTTTCCCAAAGGTGATGCTGTGCTGCTTCTGTCTCCAAATATAAGTATTCTCTTGTTTTATACAGCCCAATTCTGTGTTTTAGGCAGACTCAGAGCAAAAAATCAGGGAAACCTGGCTGTTAAAAGTAATTGGTAGCCTTGCAGCTGTTCTGGATAAAGTCTAAAAAGGGTGAGTTTTTAATTTTAAGAGTACACACATGATATCTATACCAAATTCCTGGTGCTGCTAGAGTTAGACAAAGCAATGAGATCTGCATTACACAAGGAAATAGACTACTGAGTACATGCTACTTTTGCATGTGTCAGAGCTTCTTTTGTTCCCTGCCTGTTTACCTCAGGCATGAAATACAGTATTTTAGCAAATGTTTAGTCAAAAGCTGTCTACAGTCAGTATATTTGAGTCCAAAGATTCCAAAGATGGCTTCTAATATGGCAAAAAAAACCCACCTCTTTTTTATTCTTTATTAGGACATATAAACAAATTTATTAGAGAATTTTCTATACGTTTCTGTTGCTTTTCCTCTCCCTCACAATGCAATGTAAATCATTAATGAAACAGTTGTCATACATTCCTCATTTTGCTTTTTTTACTTTAGACCATTTGAAAGGGGGATCTTGTAAAGAATAGTAAGAGACATTCAACAATGAGATACAAGAAAGAGCCAAACTACATTGAGTAACTAAAAAACAATCTGGAATTGCATTATCTTGGAGGTCAAAAATATTTACACTATCTACAATGCAATCACTTCCAGATTATTTTAGCATGCTGGTAGTCTCTGTTTATCTCTCTTTCCCATGGTCTTGGGAACGTGAAGAAATCACTTTTGCCTGAGTGATGTAGGAAGGATATTTCCAGTCAGTTACTGCTGCTCATTACAAAGCACTGCAGTTGCACTGACTGCTGTGAAGCCCATGTCCCATATCCCAGTACATTTAATGATGGCCATTAAGGAGGAGATCTTCACTAAATGGTGGAAAAGTCCAGTTTCTTGTCATATCTACTTTCTCTGAATTCATCAGGAACCAGAGAGAAGTAGCAGAAAAAATCCTATCAATGAAGCTGTCACTGCACTTGAAAATGCAACCAGTTCCAAGCCATGATGTGATCCCTCTTAAAAACTGTTTCAAAAGGTCATCATATGAGGATAATTTGGGCCTTGAAAGAGCCATTATGCTTCCAAACATGTAAAGTCTCTTTCTAGTCCAAATTAAACACATAGCATTTTTAAATTTTGACATTTTCCTCTTCTTCCTCCTCCTCCTCGTTATTTCCACTCCTCCCTTTTCTGGGAGAATTAAATTGCAATACTGCTGAAAGGAAGGGAATGCATTCAGGTGGTGGGGACAAAAGATGTAATCCCAGTTCTCCATGGTTCTGTACAAGAAAAACAGCTGTCAAACACTAGGCTTTTTAAAACAACACTGTTATGTACTGGCACAGTCTCAAGAGTGGATTAATACAGGGTGAACACCAGGGTGAACAATACACTCTGCCAAGTACAGCCAGTGTTTAAAACTATCTTTCTCTTTTCTTTCTGCTATTTTTCTTTTCAGTAGAATTGAATACATGTTTGCAGAGGCTCAGTTGTGCCCTGACTTTCAGTCTTGACTGCCAAAATTCTTTGAATCTTCTGCTTTTATTTCGGGTTACAGCTTTGACCTTTGTGAGCTTTTCCCAGATTAAGTGCTGAGAAATATTACTCATATTCAAATTGGCATTGCTGTGTTGAAAAGGTTGTTTTCCCTCTGCCCAAAGAATCAATGCTATGTCAGACTAATAGCCTGACCTTGACAATGTTCCCTCAGAGAAAGGGATCAGCCACAATATCTGAGCTGTCTGTGTCAGACAACAGACAATATCAGTTGTCTTGTAATCTCCTTACACGTTTTTTAATCTTTCAGTTATTTTTTTCAAATAAATGTCAGAATACAGGAATGCAAGGTCTGGACCTTATCAACTGTATTGTATTGTATGTATCCTAGCAAACCATCTGGTAAAGTCTTTCTCTGAAAGAGACAATTGTTTTAGCAGGTAAAGAATAGCATGGGTGTTTCAAGGTGTCACAACAGCAGATATCCCTATACAGCCAATGATATGAAGGCATTGTGCTGAAAAATTAAGATTTATTAAACTAAACTTATTAACATCTATTAAGATTAAATATTTCCCAAAGCATTCCCTTCCTTCTAAACATCAATTGTTTTCTTGGACTCTATGTTGCAATGATCAGCATATATATGTTCAATAGCTCCTGACTGGATTCTAGAAGTTTGTCCCCTCTTTTCTGTTTTAAATCCACTTTTTTTCTGCATTTGTGAGCCCCCTTTTATACAAACAAATATATTTACATATTGAAACATGTGGCCACTGTAAATGCAGAGACAGTAATTCTAGTCTTCTGCTTTCTGTTGTAAGAAGAAAATCTTTGCCATCAAATCCTGGCTCAAGTAAATCAGAAAATTCCTATGGATTCCAGTGGGGTGAAGACATTACCTTACCTGCTCATTCGGCAGAACTATGTACTGACACACATGACCTGGTTAAGAGATTGCAATCTTGTTATATTTTGAAACATTCTATTTATATTTTCCTACTGGCATGTGGGTATCCATTAAGCCATAAGTTCAGTTATTTGCTTTGCATTTTATTTCATCAAAATGTGTCTTAATGAGTCACAGCAAACTCTGCATTTGGGAAAAAGAAAAGTTATTCTAGTAAAGAAGTTGATGAATCCTGATTTATGTTACCATTCAGCAGACACGGATCAGGTAAGATTTAGGATACCCTGCTCCTAAAACACTGCTTTTTTTCCTAAAGCATTCATTAAACTTGCACTAGCACTGGTACTGTCTGATCTCTTAGCAACCAAGTTCAGGGAGCCACAGTGACTGAAAACAATTTGCTTTGCTTTGCAGGGTTGCTTCTCTTCTTCAGCCCCCTAAACCAGCTCACCATAGGATCAGAAAAAGGCCAGGGATGTAGATCAGCATAAATTCTGAGTGAGTTTGAACATAAGGCTTAAATGCAGTTAGGTAGAAGAGTGAGAGCAGCACAGTAAGAATCTGACTAAATTCACATTTGGTGACTGCATTTTCAGTATAACCTGCTTATCACATTCATCATTTGGAACAGCACAATTGGAGTAAAACAGCATGAAGCTGTCAACTGACCTACTTAAATATGCAGTAAGTTTGTCCAGAAATTACTCAGGAAAAGACCTGCCAGAGCAATTTCCTTTTGTTTTTAACAGGTTTTGAGACTTTTATTATCCAATATGATCCTATAAAAGAGGAACAGTTCTATAAGTCATTGTCTAGGAGGTTCTAAGGAAACCTATGGAAATATTCTACTTTTTCATGACACAATTTTCTATTCCTGATGGCACCTTTAAAACTGCAAAGTAAATTTGCAGTAAAAGTTTAAAAGCCTGTTGTTCAGAGTTTGCCTACTTTTTTCCTGCTGTCTAGAGCAATAACTTCAGCCTCCCACAACCAAACCCAGGAAAACCTAAATTCACCATTAACCAACAACAGGTGGGCAATGAGCAAGAGGTTTCAGAGTTGAACTTTCAGCATTAAACCACAAATCCAAAAACCATGAAATCTAGCCTAAAATTGTAACCTAAAAAATTGGACATCTCATACCAGATAATGACAGTTCAAACTTCATGAGCTTAAACTATTAAAACTTTCTGGTTTTGCTGCATCAGAGAAAGGGAGCATCTTAGCATAGAATAATATTCTCAGATCAAAGCAGACAGATGGTGATACATGAAAAGGTGAGAGGGCAGGTACCACTGACATAATAAGAAGGCAAAAGAATCAGAAAGGAAAGGATATTCTGTAAGACAAACAATGCTAAAATTATCTGCTCTGAGAGAGGAGTTGGACTGTAGTGTGTCAGAAACTGGCAAACAAAACAGTTTTAGACACCTTGATTTGATCCACAGGAAAATGTGCTCAGGACAGGCAAGCACTGAGAACGCACAGTATGAGGCCCACAGCAATTATTTTTGTCGTTTTGCAACAGCAACCTTAAAGGGAAATTTCCTTTGCTTAATTTGATGGCCTGTATGAACAATCCAGCCTTTCATGCAAATCACTGGATTTGCATGAAAACACAGACTCCACTTCCAAAGCAGTCAAGTGTGATGTTGGCTGCTATGGATACAATAAGTGCAGCCACTGCAGCAGCCATGAATACTCCTGTCACAAAAGTAAAATATGAGAAATCACTGTGTTGTCTAGTTCAATCATTTGCAAACTCTGATAAGATCTGGAGCTAGGGAAAGATCAGGAAAGATTTTCACAGAAACAGAAAGCAATCTAAACCTCTACCTGTGCTTGACAATTAAGGAAAACAGAAAATAGGAGCTTAAAAACAGTTTTTGCAGCTGCAAGTAAGACTAGAACCTAGATGAGAAGTGAAGAAAACTTTTTAGCAGCCAGCAATAATGGAAACTAGTGATAGTCACTTAAGAAAATGTTGGTTTTCTTGGAAACCACAGTTGTGTCAAAGTGCTAATGGGTTGACTATTGTCCCCATACCAGGAATTTTGACAGGGTGTATTTTCTACTATTAGATTAGTGGTAAGCAAAAAAATATAGAAAGTGCTGTGTATTCTGCAGCTTTGTCAGGAGTTATCAGAATGATACTGGCTACACAAGACACATTTGGATTTTCCATCAGTTACCAGGATAATGGCTGATTCTATGGAGATATAGAATGTGTGACGGAATGATATGGTAGACTCTGAATCAGGAGGACTGGGATACATCCACTGGTGTTCCTTTTAAAACAAATATAGAACCTGAAAAGTCTGACTATACCTCACTATGGAGAATTAAATCACAGGTGAGGTCACTTGATTCTGTATGAGTGAGTCTTCTGGTCCTGACTGCATCTGTGCTACAGATGGTAGCTTGACTGGGTTTCTCCATTCACGTAGCACTTGGCAAAGAGCTCTGTGGGAGCAGAAGGGGAGCACTGATGCTGGAATACAAGTGGCATCAACCCATGTTCATCATAGGTTATAGGACTCTTATCCCAACTGGCCTGGTAGCCTGCAGTTACACACCCACAAGGCTGACCTTTTAATTAGGGTTGTTAAACACTTTCAGCTCAGAAACCAGGTCTTGTTACAGCCTTCACATTAATTATGAAGAGCAGTTTCTCAAAAAGGTATTCTCAGCCCAGCCAAGAGGAATCATCTGAGCTCAGTGCAAAGCTTATGGAGTCCAAGGAAACATTTTCAAAGGTATCTAACAGTCCACTGTTTCTCCAAATGTCAGGTATCTAGCAGTGAGATTTTCCCAGAAGGACTGAACTTGCAACACACAACTGAGGAAACATGACAAGGGCAGTTTTCCCCAAAACCAGTACCTTCTACCATCAACAAACCCTCAGCAATGTGCAGCAAATTTGCCTTCAAAACTCACCACAACAGGTTTGTGATCATCCCAAATGAAGTTCATGAGTTTCTACTATTTAGAAAAAGCCACCAAGTAAAGCTTCTGACTCATGGTCAAGGCAATGACTTTTCTTGTTGCAGGTAAAGTCTGCCTAAGACACCGGAGAACAATCAGCTGCCTCTGGTCATCCACACAGTGTGTGTATCTAAGGGCAGTTCTCTCACAGCACTGATCTGTTTGGAGATTGACACAATGCCTGTCCACATGTGTACACATTCAGATCTCTGATAGCTTAATAAAAATGGACAAAGCAACACAGATTTCCCCACAGCTATGAAAGCAAGTGTCTAAAATTGAAGGGACTTGCTTAATCTTGGAGCTGCCTGACTACATAGCTAATAGCTTGGCAATTAGGGAGCTACCAGGATTCGCTTGTACGTGTGGGTAAGCAACTAAATCAGCCAATTTTCAACATGCATGCACACTGCTCTGTCTGTTGGCTCCATCGTGGCTGGCTGCTGTCATAGCAAAACACTCTGTGCCAGATGAAAGATGCTGGTGTTTCCTAAACTCTTTTACATTCTTTACCAGAAAATGCAGAATGGTTGATATGTGTTATCACACACCAGGTAAAGTCACTGCGAACAGAGCATGACCTGCACCTTTGAAAGAAGCTTTCTGTGGTGCTGGGTCTTCTCAAAGCAGCCAACATCCCAAAACTGCTGTTGTTTTCCCTCAGATGTCGACAGATCTGGGTTGCACTTACGCAATTCATTAGCCATCAAAACGTGCTATGGAGACAGTTAGCAGCTGAAATGGTGTAGCTGTTGCTGTCAGCATTTCCTGGCAGTGGGACAAGGGACAGCTGCTCAGCCAGCCCCGTTTCTAGCAGACAAGTTGGGTGAGCTGGTATTGTGCCTCTTGTCAAAGGGAATGGTTTTGTTATTCTTTTGAAGCCATCAGTTGGCCAGAGTGAAAAATAACAGAAATGTACAAAAAATTAAACAAAAAACCCCATATCTGTAAAACACTGTTAACTGTATGTGAAATTGTCTTTCAACCCCCTAGCTCTTAAGAAAGAACAGGAAATTCCTGAAAAATTGTGTGAGAAATTTTTTTTTCACTTTGCTATAGGTCTGAGTTTCAAACAAACACTTTCAGCTTATTATGCAAATTAAAACTGGTTTTGATTGCATTGAAATCAGCAATACAGTTATGTTCATTTGTGGTTGAGAGTTAAATGTCAATGACAAATGGGAAGTATAATAAACACAACAATATTAAAAAAAAATCTAATTAACTGTCAGTTCACTGCCTTTCTCATTTAGAGAGCTTCTATTATTCTGATGCCTTTGATTAAGCTCTTTCAGAAAAACTCAGAGAGCTCCAGCTGTCCATCATAATCGATGAGCTCAGCTAATTGCATCATACTAGCCAGTGCCCTTCATCAGATAGTCAAGACTTTCATGAGCATTCATTTAGTGCCTGCAGACTTGACATTAACAAATTAAGCTGTCAGGAGTACAGGTGGCAGAGTGCAATCAAAATTTATTCCTCCTCCTTGCTTACTGGGCCTTTCAGGGGAAGTAATTTTAGCATCCAAAACCAATAATCTAAGACAGAGCACATTCACAGATCCCTCCACTTAAACAAACATAAATCAGCACTAGAGAAACCAAGCATTTGAAAAAAAAATTCCCATCACATCATATAGCAATAGGTGTGATACAATAATCCAGACATAAATATTCTGAATCCGCCTTTCTGCACTGTTTATATTACAAGGCAACATTGCTCTTTCCCACTACAGTAGGAAAGGTTTTGAATGCATTTTAAGCCTGCTATGCAAGCCAGCAAAGGCTGGTTTTCAAGCACTGCTGCACAGAGCAATTTTAAAACTGGTGCAATGCTTAAAAAGGGAATGACTGAGCAGACAGAGCTGGCTGGTGTTGGGATGCCCTCCTATGTGACATGCGGAGTTGAAAAAGAATGTTCTTGCAAGTCCATTATCTCTCCACTACATCTAGCACAAAGGGACATCTCAGGGGAAGTTCAGAGTTTAGAGGAGGCTTTAAAACCCACCAAACTTGCCGGAAAACAAGCTGTACTGAGTGCTTTGCTGCCCTGGCTAAACTGTACTGTTCTTAGTATTACTTTAGTTAGCTCTGTCAGATTACATTTTTGCTGTCAGCTGAAGGCAACTTACTCCTTTTTGGCCACCAGTGTATCCTCGGGGTGCATAGGATAAACTTGAAGGGATCTGAGACAATTTCTTCTTTGTCCTGACTGTGCAGGATCAATGGGAAGCATTTTGGCAGTGAGATGAAATATGTACTTCTGTGTGACTTCATATCCAAGGCTAAGTTGAGCACTGTTGGATTTGGGAGAGTTGTTAGCCAGTTTTCCAGGGTCTGGGCTTTTGGGTGCGGCTCTTTTCAGTTTTGGAAAGTTGTTTTATGGGCACTTCTACAGGGGTTGTAAAGTTCAGTGTGGATTTTTATGCAACTCTGTTTCTTTAGCCAATGTTCCATTATTATGATCAAACAACTGACGAGGAAGGGTGGGGAAGCTTCCCTGGAGGGAGAATGAAGAATTAAAAAAATGGTAGAGATATGCAACTTAAATTAGACAAACAACTTGGGGAAGAAAGGGAAATGTCTGAAGACAACATATGGAGAGGAAAGCTTGCAGTTTAGGACAAAACATAATGCAAAGGGAAATGCTGCACTGTGGAAGGTTTGAGTACCAAAAACAGGTTGACAGTGACTGCTTTGAAATAAAGCAAGCAGGACTTTTTTTGCTTTACTCTTCTTTGTTGCTGTTGTTAGAGTAAACTCTTCCTGCCTTGTCCAGGAAGAGCAGCTAGTCCCTTGTGCCCAAGCTTTCAGTGAAGGAGCCAAGATAAAGTCAAAGGGAGGAATCATTAGACTAAGAGAGCAGCCTCACAAAGGAACCATAGGAGCTTTGAGGACTCTCCAGTTAATTTTCAGAGGCAGTGAGGACATGAGGGAAATCACAGAGGATTGACAAATTAAGGAGATCTGGAGAAGATTTGCAAGAAGACCAAAAGGAAAAATCATAAGGAGATTTGAGTTTGGGACAGGCCTTCCCTTTAAGAGAAGCATTTATCTTAATTGGATCACTAATCACCTATCATTAGTCTGAATGAATGTGCAAAATCATTTCTCTCTACCTATGTAATCTTTTAAGAAATAAATGAGTACTCAATTAACAGCAGAAAAGAATCCACCATCCACATTCTAGACTTTCTGCATTATGCTGGAGTGCTCAGTGATGATTTCTGTCTACTAATACCCCATGACTTCACTAATTATAACAAGACATTGGTTTCCCTATCTGCCTATAAAAAAGTAATAATATGTGTCTGTTTTACAATTAATCTCTACCCTTCGAGCCTGACTTTGAAGCCCATTCCTATCAAATCCCAAAGAAGCTGTTGACACTTTGTTAGTCAGGGCACCTACTTTCTTCTATATGATGTGTTCCTGTTATCAAGGATTGTTTTCCTGGCTATAACAGACTGAATTGATTTGCCTTGGCTAATTTTATCTTAAAACATAAGCAGACATGCCCAGGACTTGTATGAGAGATATTCTGGAAATACTACATTCTGAATGTGCAAGCCAAGATGTCAGAGCAAAACATTGGGCCACACAAAGCTGAATGATTGGAATATTACAACGGTCCTCTTACCACCACCAAGATGGCACGAAAACTGTAAGATGAAATGAAATGATTCAAATGTTTATCCACAAAAGACAAGAAGCAGAGTCTCCATGCCTGCAAATACTTTTTGCCTTCATCTCACCAGCCCCACCTCCTCTAGATAACTGTTTTACATCAATGTCTTTGTTATTTATGCAACACTATGTATGATGGTGTTTTCATTTCTCGTGCACCCTTCTACAACTGAAGTTAGGTTAACACATGTTACCCACTTCTAAGCAATTTGTGTAGAGAAGTTGTCTCAGAAGCATATAGAACCTCAGGATCTGTAAGGAATGAAATAGATGATATCATTAATGGTAGTATAGCACCTCTATAGTTCAGACTATTGACAAGAAATAATGGCATATCTAGAGTACCAGGGGATTCAGATATGAATGTCATAAATTACCAGAAGTACTGAAAGAAGTATTGAAAAGTTATGAAAATCGTATTATTACTTTTTGGTTACCACTAGGGAGAGGACACTGAATTGAGAAAAACACTTTTCTAAATCTGATTGACTTTTAGTAACTAGTATAGTTGGATTTTTCAAGTAAGTTATCCAGTATTACATGTGTTGTGGTTCACTTCTACTTTTACAAGGTCCATACAGTTCCCAAGGACAATGCTTTTAGCAAGAAAGACAGGCAGCTGTTTCCCTGTTGCACTCTGGAGGTGGAAACCTTCAAATATCTTTCTCAGTAAATAAGGGTGCTTTTAATACTGTAGTACTACAGAATAATGACATTTTCATCAGATTTGCAAGATTTTGGCATGCTTAATTGAAGAGTTTTACAGTGGAAAAATTGGACAGTAACAAGCCTCAAGGAACAGAAACACATCGAGATCAGTTGTAAACAACTTGGAATGAGCCAGATCCAGTCTTGTTAGTAATCCCATGAGGGCTGAGAGCTGTTGGCTTTGGAGTTTTGTCATGTGGGAAAATAAACAGATTATGCCCTTAACTAGTATGGCAAAGAAGCAAGGAACATGATTATGTCTCCTTGCACCAGATTTACAACTTGAAGTCTGATGGCATGCCATCCTTAAACCCTACAGAATAAATTCTGTCTTCTACCTGCAGACTCAGACTTTGCCTAGTATGACATAATCCAAAACATGGGAAATAAGTTAACAAAAGTGATGCTTCATTTGCATAACTAAGATTTTGTTAGTATCTCTCTGTGGCTCAAACTCTGACAGACAAATTATTGCTTGATACCCCTTGACTGCCATAGGTTTCTAGTACAGATTGCAGACAGCTAATTCATTTGATGATACATACATATACTGCCAATGCCGTCTAACCTTTACAAAGGTACTTCAAACACTGGTTCCAAAACATTTTGGATGGCAAACATCAGTCAACTGTCAACATTTCTGCTGGACCACCATGCAGCATTATCAAATGTTTAAATGGTAATATTTGGCACTAGAGCCCAACAGGCTGCTTGCAGATGTCCCACTGGGAACTGACAAACCACCAGTGGCCCACACACAACAGCCTGAGATTGGCTAATTTGGAATATGTGATTTGTAATAAGCCTTCCACTGGATTTTTTCTTTTGTCTTTCACCAGTCCCAGTGTCTATCACAGTGAATCAAAACCAAATGTTAAAGACTGGAGAAGGAACTTGTAAAAAGAACAGAAGATGATACAGTGAGAACAGAAGGAGAAAACTCCTGTTTCTGTACCCTGGCATATTGAAGAATTCCTGTTCCAAATGTCAGACTGCTTACGTAACACAGCCACATCATCTCTGCCAAAGATAAAGAAACTGGAAATCCATTGCAGCATACATTTATATTCAGAGATCTGTATTTTTATAAGCACCCTATACATCATATTAATTTTTCAAAATGTTTACACAAATCTGCAGTTTTTAAAAAGGAATAAAATATTTGAAAGTTTTTAAAATTAAATGTGGGAAACTGCTCTTGTAAGCAGTTGTTTTTTAACAAGCTATTCCACTGTATAGTGATATTTAGGGAAATTAATATATATATCTTATTTTCTGCTCAAAATATTTGCATTATAATTTTTCTGGTATGGGACTAATATATTTGTGGAGACATTAAATCTTATAAGCTGCAATGAACTGTGTTTTTGTCAAGTTCTTTAGAATAAATTATTCATTATTTAATAATTTCACCATTTGAAGTTATCTGTATTTCCTTTGTTATATAGAATCATAGCATGAGATTTTTCAGATTTCTAAGGCCTTGGGCTACTCTGGGATTTTCCAAAGACACAAAGCAGACATAGTCCTCCATTTAGGACTTTGATCTTGACACTAATTATAATATTTCCTCTCTCAAAGTGCTGTAAATTAGCATGGTGAACTCTTTTACAGGGAAATGAATATCTTTGTTGTTTGCATAAAGGAATGTGATGGGTAACAATGTTGTTTTCACTTGGTATGGTTATCTGCTACATATATACAATAAATATCAGGCTTTACTTGAAGAACTTTTCGTATAAGCATTCTTAATGATATTTAATATTTCTAATGGTATTTCTTGCTCTGGTGAAGCAGATGAATACCTGAAGAAGAAAGTCCCATAATGGAATGTGCAGGTCAGTTGGCTGTGCTGAGCAAGGCCCACAGAGCTCACCATTGCTCTGGTTGAATATATCTCATTCAGGACCTCATTCACAAGCCTTCTATATTCACTACTGTTGCAGGCAAAACCGTCCTGAATCAGAACATTTCAAGTAACTTATTTAACTGGAAATAAATAAACAGAACTGTTTAATCAATTGTTCAGATATTGAGAAAAGAGCAGGAAAAAAAAATATTAAATAAACACTCAAATACCTTCCTTCTCTCTCTGCAGACTCAACTTCTGCCCAAGACCTTGCTAGCCTGTTCCTAATCTGCACCCTCAGGGGTGTCCCTGATGTGCAGGCTGCACTCCCCAAGGGTGTCTCTGCCCTGGTGTGAGTCACTCTCCTATGAGCACCCTAATCCAGCAACAAGCCTGTCATTCCAAGGCTGCATCACTAGCCATCTCCTCAGCAATGTTTCCAGCATATCTCCTCCTTTACATTTCTCAAAATGCATGTCTTCACATTTCTCCTCATGAGTCCCCTCTTTGGATCCTCACGTTTCCCTTTGTGTGTCCCCAGTGCATCCCCATGTCTCTCCTCCAGTATCTTCTGCTGCAGCAGCTACTGTCCTTTTGAATATCTGTTTGAGCAGAAGAGCCATGTTTGGGGCTGTGTGGGTTCTTTCTATCTGTTATCAAGCCAGCTGGACCGGCTCAGAGTTCCCTGCAGCTGCTGCTCTCCAAATGCTTCTACAGGTCTCCAATACACTCAATCAAGATAATATCCACTGCTCTCCCCACCCCTACCGAACCAGACATACCATCATATGAGGTTATTGGATTGGTTAAGCACAATTTCCCCTTGGTGAATCCATGTTGACTGCTCCTAATAACATTCTATTGAGCTGCTTCATCACCTTTCCAGGGATAGATGTGAGATTGACCGGCCTGTAGTTTTCTGGGTCCTCTTCTTGCCCTTTTTGAGGACTGGAGTGACATTGGCTTTCTTCCACTCCTCAGACATCTCTCCTGCTCACCATCACCTTTCAAAGATGATGGAGAATTGCTTAGCAATGACACCTGCTAGGTCCCTTAGCACTTGTGGGTGCATCCCATCAGGCTCCATTGATTTGTGGATGTCAAGTTTGCCTAAATGATCTCTAACCTGATTCTCTTCAACCAAAAGAAAGTCTTCTTTTCTCCAGACTTCCTCTTTTGCCTCCAAGTTTTGGGATTTCTGAGGGCTGTCCTTAGCAGTAAAGACTGAAGCACAAAAGCCATTCAGCAACTCCACCTTCTATGTTTTCTTATCACTGGGGCACCCACCTCATTCAGCAGAGGGACCACATTTTCCCTGGTCTTCCCTCTGCTCCCGATGTACTGGAAGAAGCCCTTTTTGTTGTCCTTGACATCTCTTACCAGATTTGATTCCAAATGGACCTTAGCCTTCTCTTCACATCCATGCATACACTGATAATGTTTCTGTATTCTTCCCAAATGGCCTGTCCCTTTTTCCACATTGCATCAACTTCCTAACTCATTTGAGTTTTGCTAGAAGCTCCCTGCTCATCCATGAAGTCCTCCTGCCCCCTTTGCTTGATTTCTTATTCAAAGGGATGCACTGATAATGAGCTTAGAGGAAGTAATGTTTAAATATTAACCAGCTCCCTTGGACCTCCCTACCTTCTAGAGTCCTAACAAATGGGGTTCCTCAAAGTAGATCTTTGAAGAGGCCAGAGGTAGCTCTCCTGAACTCCAGGGTTGTAATCCTACTTATGGCCCTGCTTCCTCCACGCAGGATCCTGAACTCCATCATCTCATAGTCACTACAGCCAAGGCTGCCCCCAAACTTCACATCCCAAATCATCTCTTCCTTGTTTGTTAGTACGAGGTCTGGCAGCACACCTCTCCTCATTGGCTCCTCCACCACCAGTGTCAAAAGCTTACCACCAGAGCTCTGCAGGAACCTCCTGGGCTGTGTGTGGCCAGCTATGCTGTCTGTCCAGCAAAGAGCAGGGTGGTTGAAATCCTCAAAGAGTGCCTGTGATTGTGATTGTGATTGTGATTGTGAGGCTACTTTTGGCTGGCTTTAGAAGGCCTCATCCACTTGCTCTTCCTGATCGCGTGGTCTGTAGTAAACACCCACAACAGTGTCACCCATATTAATCTGTCCCTTAATTCTTACCCATAAGCTCTTGATTAGTTCTTCATCCACCTGTAGGCAGAGCTCCATCCATTCGATTTGCTCTCTCACATAAAGCAACTCCACCGCCTCACCTTGTTGGCCTGTCTTTCTTAAAAATACATGGACATTCATGACAGCATTCCAGTCATGCGAGCTATCCCACCATGTCTCTGTAATTGCAGTGAGATCATGGCCCCGTAAACGCATACAGACCTCTAATTCCTCCTGTCTATTCCCCATGCTGTATGTGTTGGTGTACAGGCATTTCAGAGGGGCAATCAAGCATGCAGGTTGCTCAGGAGGAGTGCAAGAGGATCCACTATAGCTATGCACACCCTTCAGGTGGTTGGCCTTCTAGTTCTCATCTTGAGAGGCAACTAAGGAACATTTGCTGCTTCCTGGCTTATTCCCCAGCTGGATGCAATGCTGTGAGCATTGCCACTTTGGATGCCATCCCCCAAGTCCTTCAGTTTTAAGCCTGCCTCACCAAGTCAGCCAGCCTGCTGCCAAATGCCTGGGAGCAGACATAGAAGATTGAGTGGTGGTTGCTTTTGCCAATAAAAAGGGTATCCAAAAAATGATTTTACATATATTCCAGTAATTTGCTGCACAATTCACTGGGTAGTTAAAAATCGCCATTACCACCATGGGAATTGTGATTCTGTCACTGTCAAGGCACTGTCCCTGCTTTAATGTTATCTATACATCTCAAGCTTGTCCCTGTAGCAGGAGGTATAATGAGAGACTCGTGGAGTCCCTGTCTGGGACCTTCCTGGTCTTCTGCTTCCTGAGCCTTCAGACATGCTCCAGGCCATTCCAAGGACTGCCATTACCAGAAAGAATTAGAAAAGTCCTGGCAGCCCTCAATGACATCTCACCCTCAGGCTCCTGGAGGACAGTGTGCCTGTCACCGTATCAGGTTCAGTTAACTGAGAGACATTTCTGTTCCTCTCAGGACAGAACTATTCACAACTACCATTAATATAATTTATTTCCTCCTACAAACCTTGGTCCCAAACCTCATAGCCTTGTGTCTCACAGTGTTTTTCTCTTTGCCACGGTAATACTTTGTCCCACAGGGTTGAGTGACCTTGCCTGCTCAGCTGCGCTGTTTCTGAATCAGGCAGAGTTAATTCACGGTGAACTTCTTAATATCCCTCTGTACAAAATCTGTGGGTGCAAAACTGTGCCTAGAGGTATGCGAAAGTTAACAGATCACAAAAACACTTCATTTTACCCTCAATTCTCTATTAGTTGCTTCCTTGGTTGATAATCCCTACAACAAAGGTGGAGGGAAGGAAAATGAAGGAATCCACTCTCAGACTCAAGACTGATAAGCCAGTTTCTGTGAAGATTTAAGAATGAAGCCTGACAGGCCAAGGGTGCTAGCACCCCCTGCACGCAGGATCTCTGAGGGACTGGGTGCTGACCTCTTGACTGGAGTGGTGCACATTAGTATAATTATACCCTGACTTCATCCTAAAACCTAGCAAGGGTTACTGTCTTGTCTTTTTGAGACTGTGGTCATAAAATGAAGTGAGCTGTACGCAACATATTCTGCTCGCTTTCATACACACACTGCAAGCCTTGTTACCAGGGCCTCACAAAGCATCTCTTGAAAAAGGAATACAAGATGCTCTTTGTAAATAAAAGTTCATGAGTCTGAGCAATGAAGTCATTTTCCAAAATCGCAGTGAACGATATTCCTTTTCACAAGCCAACGAAAAGCTGAGAGGTGGGCTTGAGGGAAAGGAACTGAATGAAGTATGTCAGAGAAACCACTTAGACCTCTTAGCCCATGGCACAGCCAGGCTGTCTCCCTCCTTCTCCTCCTCCTCTTCCTCCTCCTCCCGCCCACAGCCTCCCCTCCCCCACGCCACAAGGAAAGGTTGGTCTAGCGAGGTTTTTTAATAAATTTGGCACCTTTCTGCCTTCCCCTGAATAAACTGGAGATGTTAAAAAATAAACAGTTGTGAGAGTCAATGATTTGTGTAGAGAGGTCGGATGGAGTTGTAAGGGGGGGTAGGCTGGAGGGGGAGGAAAGGGTGACCTCACTTTCTGAACAGCAAAGTTTGAGTGGGAGGGTCTCAACACGAAAGGTAAAAAAGGGAATGATGTGAACATGTGAAGGAAGCCAGAGCACTGAACGCAGCGTCAGTCTGTATCCTGACAGGGGGAGATAAGGTGGCTGGGGAGCCAGCGGTGCTTTCCTGGAATACAATCTCTGTTTGACACTCTCTGCTTAAGCACTGCCCATCTGTATGTTATTGTGCTGGAGCCTCTGGGGAAAAAGAGGAGCCACAGGCACAGAGAGTGAACGAGGGAGGCAGCAAAAGCATTTTGCTTCCCTTCGTTTCCTTTTTTTCTTCTTTTTTTTTCCCTTCTTTTAAATCGGGATCTGGTTAGACTGCCTTGAAGTGCCACATCTGGAAACTGAATGCTGAAAGAAAGTTAAAATAACTGAGGCACCACTAAGCCAAGGGGGGCTGATTGCAGAAGAGGGTAAACAATTACTGAGACGCTAGAAGACCACTGCTGGATGTAAGGGAAGGAAATGGCTTTGATCTCCGCCTGGCCCCTCGTTTCTCCTATATTATTCTTTTTGAGATGCTTGTCCTCCAGCACAGCCTCGAGTGAGGGAAGCGTTTTTCAGTTTGACATTGAAGGTAGCTCAGCGGTCAGCACGCAAGAAGCCACTGTTATCAGAGGGCAGCAGCAGGCAGTAGCTACTGGAAGTTGGGTGCCTTTTCCTGAGGTACAGTAACTCCCTTCTCTCTATAGTGTCTGCACTTTTCTGCTTTCATCTGTCTGTGTCAAAGCTCCCATATGGTTAACGTTAGCTTAATCAGTCGATCCTTAAAGCGATACAGGAGGATTTGAGGGAGGGGAGGTGGGGGGTGGGCGGGTGTCTGAGATGTTGCATTTCAGGACTGGAGAGATACAGTTCAGACTTCAAAATGTACACATGCCCTGCCTGCTGTGTGCAGACAGCTGCTGTACTTTGCAATGAAGCTGGCTTAGCTTGTCTCTGACTTTCTTGCCAATGTAACTAAACAGGCTGTCCAAACAGCTATTTTACAAGAGTTAATTGTCACAACGCTTTTCTGCTTGCCTTGTTGGAATTCCTGCAATTGTAATTCACTTAAATTTCCTGAAAGAGTCTGTCTTTTGATGGCAAACTCTGTACTGTAGAAGTTTGTACTTTTGCCTCTGAATGCCACCCGCCTCCAAAAGCTGAAGTTCATTTTCACAGTGAAAGCAGGGGATGATAAATCTAATTCATCTAGGAAACTGCCTGCAGAGAATGCACCTGCAGAGATTTCCAAAAGTATGAGGTTGGGATTAGTGACAAATGACATTAGAGAGATCTGAGAAGCAATTTGATGATGGAAAAATTTCCTGCAACCCCTGTGTTTTGAGATTGATTGATCCTCCTCATTCTAGCAAGGCTGAATTGGGGATGGACTACTCAAAAATACAGCATGAGGAAACAATAAATTACTCCAGAATACCCTGAGGGAGGAGGGAGGGTGGAATGGGGGACACGACACTAATATCTCATGCATGGTAGATGCAAAGTAGGAGGCCAATTGAGTTCCCTAAGGTCATGGGAAGGGAAAGAGTAGTTCTAGCATAACATCCAAAAATGAGGTGAGACTAGCACAGCTGTGTCACTGTGACAATATCAAGATTGAAATCTACAATATCACATGGCTAGTTTTCCACCTACAGTCCACTTGCCAGAATTTACAGCCATGGAAATAAGTTCATAAGCCCTTCAGACAGCCAGTGTTGCTGCAGGGCTAGACAGAGCTCATTCCCCTGCTCCAAGCAGCTGGACAGCCTCACAAAACGCCTGCCAACCCTGCCAGCAACTTGACACGAAACATGACCTGTGTGAGAAAACTGGAGGTTAAACCCTGCTTTGCTCATCATAAGGACTCTCAGGAGCCATCCCAATTCTTGGACAAGCTCCATGATGTGAAATGTACAGATCTTCCCTCTGGCCTGAGATCAGCCCTGGGAAGCTGCATTGCCACCTGTTGCTTACAACATGGAAAGTCCCTCAATGAAATACCTGATTAATGAGCTGGATGGGTATTGTAGCTGCTTTTCACAGGATAAGGAGTATAAGTGATTATTAGTCTTTCTTGATATGATTGTGTAGTATGGTTTTCCCAAAAACACAGTTCACGTTGCTTCACTTAAATATATTAAACTACCTTTGGAAAAGTGCTGTGAGATGTACTGGACAGTGCAGAGGAATAATACTGTAGTCTCCTTCAACAATTTCAATCCTCCCTAAAGTTTTGTTTGTTCAGTCCAGCCTCATAGACTCAGTAACTAGAGTTTGCTCTGGCAGTTTACTTCAGCCCCTGCAATGGCAGCGTTTAGACTCTGGATCCCATGCTACAACTGGATGATGGTGTCTGATATAATCATGTCAAGGCCCTTGGTTGCAGGATGCTATGGTTTCATGAGGAAGGAGCAGGGGTTTCAGGACCCTTTGCTAGCTGCAGATTTCAGTACTCCCCCTCATGGTATTTTCCAAGGAGGCCCAGTAGGATGCTCTTTTGGGATAGGATTAATGGCTTCATAACAGTGAGAACCTGCTTACCCATTAATCCATGCATGTGGTTGGTAACAGGATCTGGGGAACAGGCTCTAAGCCTGAAGGTTGATGTAGGAGCCAGCCAGTGATGGTTTGGTAGTCTCTCACCCAAGGAAGGAACATTTCTTTTGGTCCTCAGAGATGTTCTGTCTCCCGCAGGCCAACTCCCATCCCTTAGCCTCGGGAACAGGGTTTATCCCAGCAGGTTTGAATTAGCCTCTTTCTAAGCCCGAGTTCTTAACCTGCAGCTCACAGTGAACCGCAGAGTAAACTCCCTTACAGAGCACGGTTTGATTCAGCTCCTTAGTCTAAATATTGACTCAGGCCCACAGCTCTCCTGAGCAGACAGAGGCTGTTAGTCACATCGGATAGTGCCAAATTATACAAAGGGGGCAGTTTCATAAGGCAGAGCTACAAAGCCATGGATGGGGCTTCATTGTGGTTTGTGGTGTCATTCAGCTGAAACATGAAACACACCAGTGGGAGTTTCCAAGCTGTAACTGGTGGGATACTCTTAAATCCCACTAAGATTTTGGTATTAGGAACCTAGAGAAGAACAGGAGATCCCAATTAATGCAAATACATATTAGTGAATATTCTTCAGCTTTCCAGTCTTTCTTTCCCATGTTTGGCACCCCTACACTGAGAGGAACTGGCAGAAGAGGTTTAAAAAAATTAGAATTAATGTTGATGTGGAGTTTTTTTCTTTCCTTTTTTTTTTTTTTGTGTGTGTGTCTTAGATTTGAATGAAAACCTCTTAAGAGCAGAGAGAAGAGAACTAACTACATTTTCAGTATCCTCTACCCATGCACAGAGTGGACCATGGGTTTGAGCTGGACTTTGGGCAATCTCTAGTACCTTGGCAACCTGGTTCCTAATCATTATGTAAATTTCCCATACAGTCATGGAGGCACTAGGGTTTTCAAGTCTCTTAATTCCTAATGGTCTTCCCTGCAGATCCTCAAAGGAGCCTCTTCCTCTCTAAGGACTTTGTTGGATGCTTGCTTCAGGACAGCTTTATTAATCTGCTAAAGATCTGGGGCACAAAATGTAGATGTTTAAATTAACTGGACTAGATTCCACACAATGAAATGTTGTGTTACCTACATAAAGAGCACTGCTAGTGACCACTAAAGATTATCTACCTCTCTGCTTCTTGTTTCAAGAAAAATGCTTATAAACTGATGAAAATTATTCAGAAAAGCCTAGCTCAGAGTGAGGTTAAGAAAAAAAATGAATTCATTATGTAAGCACATACACAGGCAAAAAAAAATAATAATAGGCTTGTTAGTCTAACAAATGAAATCTCAGCATATGCAACAATTGGAAACTGAAGGTGACGAGGTTGAGACTACAAGTTAGTTACAAATTTTAATTTCAAAAGTAATTAAGTATTAGAGATTTTATTAATTTGTGTTGGTTTGTCTATCAAGGGGCAAATAATATGAAAAACACTCTCAAGTACTCAGTTGCTTGTGTGCTATTTAGGAAAACTAAGTTCCTTGGCTCTCAAGAACAATAAGGGGAGGCTGGGAAGATGATGTATTTCCAAATTCTGATGTCTGTGGAGAGATGGTGAGAAAAAGAGTGAGCACAGAGTACTGGATCCAGCTCCTCATTGCAACACAACAGCAGTTGGTGGCATGAAGACAAAGATTAATTTTGCCAAATAAGGATCAATTGAAATATTTTGCAAGGAAGATTCATTGGAGATGGAAGCAGAGCGTTTAAAACTGACAGGCACGTATCAAATGAAAGTAAACAAGCCAGTGGCAAACATCAGATATCTTTGTTTTAGTGTTCCACTCACTAGTTTGAACACAGAAGAGGGAAGGGGGATGGTAAGACACTTCCAGTTTTGGTGAGGCACAGGGGTAAAACTGAAAGCCAGAAGTAACTTCTGAGAACAGTTATATCCCACTATCAAACACATGCCTCTAAAGTAAGAAGCAGATCATACATTACCATTTAAGTATGGCAAATTATTCCCTGTGATTAACATTGTGCAGTTCCTCTTTCTAATGTAAAATGAATGTAAGGTGACATCCATTTCATTCTGATACAAATTACTGCAAGAGATCAGAGACCAGTATAGGAGATGAGTGTGGGAAGGATTAGAAGGAGAAAGAGAAGACAGACATTCTGTGGAGACAGTTGCCAAGTTAAAAAAAGATAATCTCAAATGTCCTCTGTTGAAAGAAGTGAAGCAAATAGTGGGAAAGGAAGCAAACTAAAGTAGGAGGAAGAAAAAAGAAGAGGAAAAAATTTAGAGCAAGAATGAGATAATCAAGAGACTTAAGAGTAAAAAAAAAATTAAGTACTTGGGACAGGGCAGGAAGCCAATTCCCAGAGTGAAGGAAGGCATGATATTGTTGGATGGATAGAAGAGGAAAACTGCTTCCAGCATCAGTGTTTTTGGCTCAGGGGAAAGGCAGAGAGGCAAAAGTCCTTTAAAGGAAACAATTATCATAGTCAAGTCAAAATTAGCAATTTACTATAAGGGAAAGTAAGAGGCAGAAGTTATCTGATGGAGCTTGCATGTCAAAGTGACATGTTTGACAATGATTTTTTCCCACCTGACTTCTACCAGTAGCTGCTGCTCAAAAGCAAGAAACAGTATTTGAGGTACTTTTTTTCTGGTTCTCTGAAGTGATAAGCATTAATCAGCATGAGACCAGCAATGAACTCACCTCTCTAAAGTTGCTCACATTAAATATATAAAAAGAGATCAGTCGTAAGTTCCAGCCACTTGTTAACAAAGACTCAAAGACTCAAACTATCACCAAATCGTCTTCAGCCCTTTTCCCTGTAAAGGTTGGAACGGAATCTTGCAAACTGTTGAGAGAAAGCACAATTTGATCCTTACTTGTGGCATTAATCTGTTCAAAACAAACTAGTACTACAAGAAGCAGCAGAAGACCTAAGCCTGAAGTGTGAGCCAAAAAGGGTTTTAGCTTGACAGAAACCTTTATATTATTTTAAGCTAATGGGAACTACATCTACTTTAAAAATACAGATCTTTAAATTAACTCACTAAAGACTCTTGAGGTTATGTTAGGTTAACTCCCATAATGGGCAATTTAGATTTCTAGCTGCTGGTTTTTTCTGGTACAAGGAGGTTATGTTCTGAGAAACATCTATTAGTGGGGAGGAAGTTTTACTGCAGATGTTTGTGATTCCAGCTTAAGTTTCTCATCAAAGCTTTAATGAAAATCAGCTGCTTGGAGTAGCACTGCCAGGCCCCAAACCTTTTAAATCATAGGAAACTACAGCAAATGGAAGTACAGGACAGAGTAGATGGATAGTGGGAAATGTTCTCCATTAGAAGAAGATGTATAAAGCACCAGAAAATAAAATTTAAACTCCACAGTAGTGAATTCCCACAAAGTTTTGGGCAAGTACCAGCAAAGTGCCCCAAAGCTCATTCAGGGCTGTGAAAAACAATAAAAGGCATTTCATGCCCACTCGTATTCATAACATGGGAAGCAAGGAAGGAATTAAAAGTCCAGTTTTTCCAGGGGGCCTGAGAAGAAAATAAAAGAATTGCTCTCTGAAGGAGAACTTGGCCTGATTTAAACTGATAACAATTAGAGCTTCTAGTGTTCAAGAGCTGTGTAAAAGAGGTTTAGTTTCAAAGTAATGTATAGCCAGCCACTGATAATTTGCAACTTGCTTCTGGACTTAGATTTCAAACACCAAAATATAGACACCCTTGGGTTTTGTATTTTAATTGGTCCTCTTGAATGTTTGGATCTGATCCCAGTCCATTTTCACACACCACCATGAGCTGGGGGATGTTCGGGTTATGCATCCTAATGCAAGATTCAACAATTGCTGAAAAGCAGTATATATAAGGCTGTTAGAGCTCCACAGTTTTTGCTATTAGTCAGGATACATACAGTGTCTCTTTGACAGTGTAGTCACAGATTGACTAAAATGCAGTAAATATGATCTGCCTTCATCATTCCTTTTTAGCTGTATTGTGCAATTATTTATGTAGTTATTTTCTTTAAATAAATATTTCATAAATAGAACTCCTTTTTTTTTTCTTTTATGACAAAACAGCAAGAAACAGTGATAAAAACCAAGCATTAAAAAGCCAAAGAATGAGAGAGGGGTGTGAAAAATATTTTAGAAATTACTATTCCAACTTTACAAGACTGTAAGAGCAACTAAAATTTTATTGTTTAAGTCATGATATGTGGAAGCCAGGAAACATGGGAAAAACTGGCACACTTGAATGTTAGTTTGAAACATAATTTAATAATTACTGAATAAAAAGTGTCTACCTGGATGCATAACTTCCAATATCTTCTGTAAAAATAGCCTTTTTAGCTAAAACAGTAAGACTCAAAATCGTTTGTCTACCCAACAAAATGAATAAAAACTACGTCGTTCAGCCTTTCACCATTGCTGTCAGGTAGAAAAATAGCTCCACAGAACCAGCACCTAAACCAGATAATTTCTGAGCTGTGTAATACCCTGTTACCACCCTACAATGCATCCTTTTACAATTTTATGAAAGGCCTTCTAAGTGGCAAGAGATTAGCAGACTTTTCTGCCAAGGCTAATGCAAGGCCACTATGTCCTACGGTTTCCCCTGTGGTTTTCCACCTCTGAGCCTGGATGATAGCCCATGGAGAGCCACAGAGAACCTGCCATTCATGACTCCCTTATGCTGTTCTCCCTATTGCTGACTCCAGGGAGCTTTCCTCAAAAGCACTTTGCGGAAGGAAGCCTTTGTTCAGACCCAGTATTTTAAAAAGAAAATAATAATAGAAGAGCTGGCAGGACAAAACATGCCTCAGCCCTCCCTACCCCAGCCGTGAAAATCTTTCCTGCCCTAGAAAGGTTAACACAGCCTGGCCCATTGAGCGTTGACAAGCACTCCAGAGCACCAGAACCAACACAGATCCATTCAGAGGGAGGTGAACAAGAGTTAAAGGTCTAGACATGGTGTAAAGTCACAAGGAATTTTCATGCCCTACTCAGCTTTTTGCAGGTTTGTGATTCCTTGTGGCTCTCTACTTCCAGTTAATGGCAAGGGTTGTATGCGCAGTCTCAGTAGGGTCTCTAAGGCACCAGCTAGTTAGGTTTAAATCAGCTGGAAACAGGGGTTTGGGTGATAGATTTCTGTGAGACATGTGAAAAGAAACTGTCGGGTTTTTCTCTTGAAGCATCTCTTCTTTCCCCTCTTTGAGTCAACAAGAAACTAATTTCTTCATTATCAGACTATGCCTATGATGAAACAAGCCCAGAGACTTTGGGAAATCAGGGTAGGTTGCCCCTTCCGAGCCCTGGTTTTTCCTCCCTCCTTTCAGAGCATAGCCTCTGCCTAGCTTCATCCTGAATGTAAGGCATGTAGTACAAAGTTAACCATGCCAAGCTGTCTCACTTCCTTCCTGCACACTTGTGAAGTGCTGAAACTGTCAAGGGGGAAGCCCCATTTCTGAGAACAGCCCAGAAACATAACACCTTCCCATCAGCCATCCCCAGCAGCTGCCTGTCCTGTTCATAGTTGGTCCCCCCTTGGGAGGCAGAGGTGGATGAAAGCTTCTTCTCTTCATCTTTTAAGACTTTCACAGTGGCTTGTGTTTCATTCTAACAGGCTTTTAAATTGATGCTATGGCTATTGGTCAAGCAGATCACTGTTTTTCTCTACTCTCATTCCAACATTTCAGAGAGCTGCAAAATCAAACCAGGAAATACTAGAATTCTGAAGTGGAGGACATTGCTCCAAAAGGAAGCTTCAGATTTACCCCCTCAGTTTTAACAGTGTCTCAAAAGCACAGTTGTACCCATTTTAAAGCCCACTCTTGTTTTTCATCACTTGAAAAATTTTGTGTCTCTCTGGAAATCTCTCAGGGAGTGCTGTAGTTTGTTGACTGATTATGGTTCACTTATCTGATTGACTTGAGAAGAAAGTATGACTCAGAATGTACATTTCATTTGAGTGTTTTGTGGGGACTGGGCAGAGGGTGCTTTATAAGGAAATAATGCAAATCTATCCCTTTTCCTGCAAATTGAATAAACTTGGCATTTTGTTTGGAAGAGGAAAATCAACTGGCTACCTTTTCAACTGCAGATTTTCTATTTCCAACAGTGAGAGTCTGTAAGCGTAAGTTTTTCACTCAGTGACTGTACTAACAAGTAAATTAGAGCAGAGGCCGGTATTAATCTCTATTTCTTCACCAGCTTCCAGACAGCTAAAACATTTTAGCCCTCCCCCTTTTTGGAGAAGAATGCCTTTTAAGCAGAGGCTTTGTCTTTCCCACTGTATATGGAAAAAATGACTATGCAGTTCTATGGAGAATGCCTAGCTGAGATATGTTTATGTTGGATCCAACCCCATCTCTGTTGCTGAATGGCAGTTTGTTTTCCACTTGAACTGGGGAAGGGATAACAGTCTGGAAACTTTTTCAGCACAGGAAATTTTTTAAAAATTTTATACAATTACTTAATCAAGGTAATAGTTGTTTTTCTGCATAAAGCCATCTGGCTTTCAGCTATTTCTTGGTTTAGTGAGAGTCACTATAAGTCTATTACTACTGCAGTAGAGGCACACACAAGCCCATTCAAGGAACTAGAGTGGGTTGAGGAAGGGGTTCCTTGACATTTTTTCCTGCTGCACATGCTCTTCTTTGCCTGTTGGTTTGGGGATTACCCATGTGGTATTAGCCGTATTCTCTCTCCAGCTGCTAGCTCTATCAACTATGCAGAGGGAGAAATAAGTGTAACATTTTTATTGTGTCTTCCTGCCAGACGGATTTTATCTAGAATTGTGGAAATTAATTTAATTCGTGCTAGTTTTAGTTTTATCAGTCTCTGAGCTTTGTGTCTAAAACTTCAGGATGATGGTTTTCATCAGCATCATAGTCTGTCCTTTATTACCATCGAAAATAAGCTTCTGCTTTGGAAGCTGTTGAGCTGACAACTCCTCAGGTAATACAGAAATAATCTCAATTGTCATGGAGAAGTCAGCAAGTGAAGTTTTCAAGTCAGACTGTTAAGTCCTTGTCTTGTGTCCCTTAAGGCAACTTTTTCCATAAATTCTGTGGTGAGCTCAACCCCTCTGTATATATAAATGATGGGGAACTTACAGTGTTTAGTTGTTGCTTAACACAACAGCAGTTGAAAAACCAGACTAAATTCAGTCATCAGATACATTCTTTAGCAGCTGCAAACTGGTGTGCATAGCTCCAGATCAGCCATAGCCCTGTGCTCTCAGCTGGGAGCATCACTGGGGGATGCAAGCATAAAGGAACAATATTGAGATTCATGCACAGGGGATAACAGAAAGGACACTCGTAACAGAAAATAGTGCTTCATTTGTTTCATCACTTATTAAACAGTTCATTTACTGAAAAAAGATTACAAATTCACAGCCACTGTCACTGCTTTATTATTATTTTTTAATGTTTGAAGGTTCAAGTTCCTGAGCTTCACAAAAACACACCACTGCAGCTCTAATGAGCATTTCATTTCGCTTACCTAGAATACCTTATTATTATATTTATTTTCCCAGATCTATGGCAAATTCACTCACTGAGTCTTTTTTATGGAACCTATCTCATCTTAAAATTTAATTTAAAAAATAAGAAGTAGCAAAAATATTGGGGGGTTCCAATGAATGACTATTTAAGCAGGAAAGTAGTTGCTATTACATTTGCAAGTTAAATAACAAAACAGAAAGCCTGTTAGTGTGTAATTCACATAATTGCTTTAGTTTGCAGTCTCATTAAATGCAATTAGAACTGAGATACCTGTCAAGATAAGTGGATAAAAAAAGATTACCAGCATTGTGCCCAAAACTCTTCACCAACTTCTTGTTAATTCCTAATTTACAACATCAATGGAGCACTGGAAGTAATAAATATTTCACAGTTAAAAACATCCAAAATTTAAAAGAACAATATAGGGATTTAACATACTACACCAGGGTGCTTATTATAAAACTATCATGGACATTGATTTGGAGACTAATTAAAAAATATGTTCCTCCCAGGAATGTTTACAGTTTCAGAAATAGATTTGGAATTGCAAATGGCAAATTTGCATGAGGTTTCAGCCCTTAAAATCGTAAATACTGCAAATTGGCTTTTTGCATACAGACAGTATTATGACAACTGTAGTGTCCTATTAAATGTGGTAATTAACTGTCTAGCTATGACATCACACACTGAATTAATTTCTTCAGTAATAATAGTTAGAATGTGACCTTTCTAGTTCAGAAGAATTTGATACTGTAGATCAGAGATAATGAAGGCTTACAGAAATTATAAATAGAGCTTGGAGGCCTGGGGAAAGCTGGTGAGCAAGCTTGTTTGTATTTCATTCTCTAGTTTGTGAGGCTTCAAAGTACAGATTATTTTAGTAAAAATCAACAGAGAAGAAATAAAATTGCAGAGCACATGCCCACTTTTGCTTGCCTGTTGTGGAGTACGTCACAGTATAGAGCAGAATTTCTGTCTGTCTCCCTGTCGTGGGTTTGACCTTGGCAAAATGCCAAACCTCCCCAAGACCTGCACAGTCCCAGTGAAAGGAGGGAAGGGGAAAAAAAACTGAAACTGGAAAGAACTATATACATATATTTACAGGAAAGTTACAATACATATACGTACAAATATAAGAAAAAACAACAATAACTTCATCCAGAGCTATCCACCCCAATAACACACAGATTCAACCACCCAAAACCCACACAGAACAAAACTAAACACGTTTCTCTGAAAGAGCACCCAGCAAAGCAATATCAAACAAAAGTATTTACTTCCCAGAGACCAGAACTGCTGTGGGCATCTCGGCAGGGAAGCAGCCAGGCCTGTCGCTCTGGGAGCAGCAACAGGGAGTCCTCCCCACCACACCGCACGGAGAGAGGGAGGGCAAGAGAGCGAGGATACCTCCCCCACTAGATTTATACTCAACTTGACATCAGATGATATGAAATACCTCTTTGGTTGCCTAAGTCAGGTGATACTTGCCCCTCTGAATCTACGGAGTGCCCCATGGCCCAAAAGACTGGGGCCTACTAAATTTGGTTTCAGGCCTAACTAAACTAAGGCCTTAATCTAAGTTTTGGGGGTTTATCCAACCCATCACACTCCCTAAGACTACTTTGATGGTAGAGCATATCTGGCCAACAGGTCAGTTACTGATTTCTGAGAGCCTCACACACCAGAGGAAGACAAAGATCCCTCTGAAGTGTCACTTCCCAGGGCTTTATAGGTTCAAGTGCAAAGACAGTCTTGAATTTGTTATTACTCAAGGTCTAGGAAATTAAAATTCATTTATTTCTTCAAATAACTGAGCATCAAGTAGGACATCTCTGTAAAAGGGCATCACCAGGGCATTTTCTTTTAACTTACTTATATTTTAACTCAGTGGTTGGAAGAACTCACAGAAGTCTCCTATGTAGCCAAGGCCTTGACTAGGAAGATGCATGTAGTTAGTTATAAGAAATTACAGGTTAAAGGGGAAGTTTCCAGCAGAACTAATGTTATTTGTACCTTGAGTAAAAGTTCCTGTTCTTCATTTGCTTTTCCCAGAAGAGAAAAGTGCTTTAATCATTGTACCTAACAAAAACAAATGCCATGAAAGATATTTTAACAAAAACAACTTCTGTATCAAATAGATTTTTCCATATTCGTGTTTCCTCCAGCTTATGAAAAAAATGGATTTTCCTCAAATATCTTAAAAGTCCTCTTACAAAGTTAGTTTCAACTTTTCATGGGAAATCTTATCACTGAAATGTAAATCCTTCTTGCTACATTCTTTGACTAATCCTTCCCATCTATCTGGTATGCTTTGGCATTAAATCATTGCAGGTTGCTCATAAAAGTTACCCTCAAATAAAAGAGGGAGGTCTAACACTTAGATAGGATAGAAAGAAGAAACAGGAAAGGCGGCACAATGCCAAGCAGTGCTGTGTACCTACCAAAATGTCTTCAAAATATGGCTGATTAGCTGAAAACAAAATAAAAATTCTTTCTGTACGGGATTACAAAAAGTGGGATTCTTAGGACCAGCAACAGCTTTATATTCACTGTAGGCATCTGAAACAAGCAAAACCTGACTACCAGAAATGCCTCCCATGTGAGGATATTCATTATTCCTGATGGTTCTGACTAGTTCTCTTAAAACATGAAGTTGTTGAGTTGTATCACTGCTGGGTACACTGGGTACATCTGGAGACAGTCCCAGATAATCAGCTCTAGGTGGGCCTGCTTGAGCAGAGCAGCTGGACCTGTTTACCTCCAGAGGTCCCTCCCAGCCTCAGCTATTCTGTGACTCTGAGTGGCTGTGGTCATTATTCCATTTTACAGATTGAGAAACAGAGTTAAAGAGTAATATTCATCATCACACAAGTCATGAGCAGAAGAATATATTTTCTTGAGTCCCAATGTCCTTATGAACACAATTAGGGACAGAGAAACTCATGCATGGAAACAAGGTGATGAGTTTTTTAGCTGTTCAGTGAGAAGGAATATTTCCTTATGTTAATTTCAAACAATATAATTAAACTATTGCTATGAAGGTGTTTGTAGATTAGCAGTGACGGGTATGTAATAAAGTGAGTGAGTCACTATGCCCAGGTGCAGGGAAAGGCAAAGTGGAGGAGTAGGAAGACAAATGGAAAGCAGAATGGGGTGTACATAAGCATGAATAGAGAACAGGACAACAACAGACCAGCTGTGGAGCCAGTGGGGGCAGGTGAAGATCCACAACCCATAAGTGTAACGTCCAAGTGCTCCATTAACAGATATAGCCCAAGAGAAGTACAGAGGCCTCCCCCAAGAAGGGCTAATGAACAATCATCTCATCTAGTTGGCATTTACTGTAAGACTGTTTAAATGACATTTAAGTCTTGTTGCCAACAAGGGAGACATATAATATAGACAACACAAAATGGTAACCTATAAATAAAAGATAGAGTGAATATGTGCTATAAATACAAACTGAGGGGCCATGGGCTGAATCAATGCCTCACTATATATAAATGAACCTACTGGAACATACTGTCCAGCAAACCCTGCATTGCCACAAGTACTCACTATGCTTTTCAGGAAATTGTAACTGCACAAATCTCTATCCATATGAGTATTCTATCTCCTTTGACAAATTCAAATTCACCCAAATTTTGGGGACACAGGACGTAGAAGAAATTAATAAATTATTTGCAACTATATAGTTACAATTGTGAAAAGGTGGCAGGAATATGAATGACAGCCAATATCAGAACTGTCATTATTTGTATATAAAGAGCCCAAGGATACCTTCTAGAAATTTTTTCTCTCTTGTGCCTCAAGAAATCAGAACAAAACAAAGAGAGAATTTAATTAGACAAATTCTACCCTGAGTCATACGCTTCATATAAGATCCATCAGATCATAGACTAATATAATGTTAAGGGTTGGAAGGGACGTTAAAGACCATCTAGTCCCAGCCCTCCCTGCCATGGGCAAGGACACCTCTCACTAGACCAGGTTGCTCAAGGCTTTATTAAACCTGAAAGAGGACCCTCTCAAGCTTCTTCCTTAGCAGGTACTATGTGAAGAAATGCAGAGCTTTATTTTGCATTTCTTGATTACACATTGCTGCCAATCTTGTGAACAATCTAGAGTTCATCTGTCAAACAGATGAGGATAAAAGCTGTGAAGAAGAGAAGAAATGCCAAATAATGTTAAAGCAGCAAATAATATTATATTTACTGGTTTAATACGGTTATCTCTGATGGGCCTACCTTTTTGGGAAACAAGAATCAGGAAGCATTCAGAAGCATCTGGCAGCATCTGGTGCTGGGTTCACTGCTTTGGTATACCCTAGTTATGAAGTGTGGCAAGTCGACCTTTCATGGTTAGGTCGGCCAAATAAGAAAGACAGACTACCTGCTGATGCACACTGCTCAGATATAATACATGTACCTGTAAAATACGTACTGTCTCCTGGGCACAGATAAAAACAGCATAGTTCTATCTTTAAACACATCCCAAAACTCACTTCAAAGAGTTTCTTGGCTGTAGTCAATATTTGTCTCAACGTGTTTTCAGCAACAATGGGTGAGCTAGAACCAGTGAGCTCCTCCACAAAAGGGGAAAAGTTTAGGTGTGAAGTGCACCAGAGCATCACACACTGCCTGGATGAGCTAAATGCTGGCTGGATAAGACATGACATGTGGATAAAAGTTTTTGGCCATTAATTCCCCATCAGATATAGGGCTCCATCACCATAAAAGGCATGTCCATGTGGACCATTCAAACAGAGCATTAATTAATAAACACCCTATCAGTCTGGTAAACTCAGTCTCTGATGGCCTCAGAGCAGCTGTCTATACATTCAGAAAAGGGGGAAAGGCCTACAGGTTTTCCCGTCCGCTGACCCTATGCAGCAAGTGCAGTTCGTGCATGTTCTAGTGAATATGCAAGTCCATCCAGTCCTCTGGGACCAAGACAGCAACCAGTATGGCTCAGTCAACAGTAAGGTCCTACAGAGCACATGTGCATATATCCCTTTCCCCCACTTCACCCTTTTTCATCCCCATCTACACACACTTTTGAAACCCCAGACAGTCAAAAGGGTCTCCTAAAAACTACACATGCTGAATTATCAAGCAAAAATTTAACCTCCAGCAGTTATGCATCTTCTCCATGATTGGTTAAGTGCATGGTGGCTGTGTAAGATAGCAAAGATTCCAGGGCTGCTGAGTGTGCTGCACACCAGTGGCGTGGGCTAGAACCGAGCTGCAGTTGCACACAGTACTTACTGTACCTCTGCTGGACTTTGTGTTCTGGCAACAAATAGAGAGAGGTTTCTCCTGCAGGTCACCAAAAGCAGGAAGGTCTGGAAGAGTGGGGTTCAGTGTTATCACAGCTCTTTTTGTTTGCATAAATTTTCCCAGCAGACTGAAGACGAACTAAATCTTTGTGTCTATGCTTATGAATAACTTGTCTTTGACCTGAGGAATTTGAAATGTCTGTTAGTTTGCTCCAGGAAGCAAGAAGTGGCCAATGACCATCAGTCTACAAATGGAAGTCTGGATTTAAAAAATCCATGTTTAAGAGAACAGAAAGTCAATTGTGACCAGAACTGAAAAGCAGATGTAGAAGTCATGTTGCCGTGCTCAGTACCTTTTGATGAATGAAACACTAAAAGTAGATTTTTATATCTGTCCAAAGGAAATAAGATAGTGTTTTAGTTAATGATTTCCAAGCACTATAAATCATAGATTTTGTGCCTGCCCAGAGTGGTTTTGAGCTAGGATGTTCATGGATTCAACCACACTGTTTATTTACATCCCAATTTCGCAAAGCAGTATTGTTAGTGCAGAAAAAGTGTGCCTTCTGGAGGGAGCCAGAAGGTGTCCTAAGAGTGGGGTTGTGCTTCTCTCTGCACTGGATCTTTCCTGTGTGGTTATCTGGGGAGATTTACTCCAGTCACCAGGTCTGGTGTTTGTCAATGTCCCTCACAGCATCAGAGCTCTTCTTTCCAGCTATATTTGCAGTGCTTAACTTCAACTTGAGCAAGGAATGAACATGGCAGCACTAACATGATGGCAGGCGTTAGTTTTGTTCCCTGTAGAATGGGATAATCTTGTATCTCACTGGCATGAATTAGAACTAAAGTCACTGCAGTGAGCACCAAGTATTTTGGATGACAATACAAAATCTTAATAATAATTTCTTACAAATTTATTTTCTAAATATGCTCTATGCTGTCCGAAACCATCAAGCTGAAGCAGGACTGAGCTAGTAGCAGCTGTAAAATCAGTTTCCAGATAGTAAATGTCTAGTGCTATTTTAAAACTCTTCCCAAAAAATTATAGCTTTACTTAAGATGCTGGCATATAGGTATGTTCTCTGCCTCCAAAAGAGAAAACATATCTCAGAGGTGAGGTGAAAAGGTTCTGTTTGTAGATTTTCAAATGCACAAGGATTCAATGGGGAAGGTGGCACCAGTGTAGAGCAATATAACACAGCTCCCTTGGAAAGTTACCTGTAATATCAGAGCAGACACTATCTGAGCAAATGGGAAAATCCCATTATCATGCTCTGAACTGGACAGCATCAACCTAACTAAACTGTAGGGAGGGAATTGCTTGGGCCAATTAGAAATCAAGCTATCTTTTAGATGCATCCACAGTCTCTACTTGAATATACTGCCTGGTGGAACAGACTCTAAGGATCCATTGTACTTCTCCAAAGGTACAGGGTGCTCAGCAGTTTGTCCAGCATAGCTGTTGCAGCCTGGACACTTCTACAAGGCACAGAACATCTGATATGTGCAATAGGTTTCATCTCTCTGGACTTTGTATACAGTTCTGGCACCTACATGTGAACTGGCCCTCCAAATCCCCCTTTGCAATCAGTGGACAGCAACAGGCACAGCTGACCTAATTTAGATGCATTTCTGTGTAGAAGAAATCAACTCATATGAAAGGTGTCCAGCTGGCTTCTTCCCATGTGGATGTCTCCACACTGATGACTCCCAGCTTGCTGTGGTTTCGTCTTCCTACACAGGCAGCCCCGCTGACCAGCTGCCGAGGATGCTGGCCAAGATGCCCTCACACTAGCACAGCCACAGCTGTGTTAGCACAGCACTGCACCTGGGGCGCAGACATCCTCTGGGGTTCAGCCCGGGACTATCTTCAGGGCTGACACAGACATGCTGAATGCTGAATGTTTAGCAAGATTTCTGTGAGCTCTTGGCTGGGGATTGAGCATTTCTGAAAGTGAAGACCCTATTGTAGGTGATCATAAACAGGAATCTCTTTTTTCAAGAGTCCTATGCTGAGGAAACCGGAGAAACTGAAATAATATCAAACATACAGTAGAGGACTGCTTTCTCAAACTTGTTTCTCTAATGTTCTTATGTCTATTAAATAATGACATAAATGAAAGTACTGGGATATATTCAAGCAGGAAAACATCTTTATTTTTAGGAAGGGCAGTAGGATATTTATCTCAACTTGGCCTAAGCAAACAATCTTCAAAAAGGCCTCAGAACTGTGGCTGCCAATTTCAAATACTGTTTCATAAAGAAAAATAAACAAAAGCAAGCATGTTTGGGTTGAGTTTGGAAATGTCCTCAAGGAGCAGAGGGCTGATGTTTCCATTGCAATGCCATACACTTCCAGCAAACTGGTCTCTGTTTTAGACACAAAGATTTTAAAATTATGGAGGATGTTTAGGGTATTCACTCACCCCTGTATGGCAAAAGCTATAGAGGTTCAGGGACTTGATAATAGGTTGTGTCCCAAACTTCTAAACCATTCCTTCCAGATAAACATTGCATATTGGTGTGAAGCTGTCAAGAAGGGACATTGCTCCACCCAATTTATCTCATTGTTTTCAACAACACATTAAAAACTTGGATTTAATTTATTCATGTGTCCTATTTTTACAGGTACCAATGATATGATGCCTGTTATATCAGAGAAGCAGCATTTTTCTATTTTCTTTTGCCTGGGTTCTGAGGCAAAGCTTGATAATGTTCAAGTAGAGTTTGTTTTCTTTTCTTCTTCTTTTCTTTAATTTCACAAGAGACAGTGGGAACTTCTGAGGGTCCCACAGTTCCAGAACTGTTGATCAATCTATGTCAAGTGATAAATATTATTATGCAAATAATTTACAGTATGTGTCACAATTCTCCATACATTTTTTGACTGAGAGATAGCCAGTCATGCCAGATTTCACACTTCTCAGATTATGACTCCCTTAAGTATATGTCTTCTGACAATATTTTTACCACCTTTAGAGAACAGGTCAGACCGCAGAAAAATGAAAACTCAAATGCACAAGTATGTTTTCAAAATTAAATTGCATGTCCAATGAACTTGTAACAGCCTCAAGATAAAGCAGGTGAATGAGCTGTGATATGCCAATTTAACAAGAAACAGCTATCTATGTATGTACATGGCCATCACCAGATGACAGGTAATGAGAATTAATTTAATTCTCTTCCACTGAAGGCTAAAGGAACGTGATCAGGAACAGTTATTATGACTTGAATAGCATATCATAAGTTATGCTATAGTCATTTATCTAACCTCTTGGCATATGAAGAACTAATGTGTGGGGGCTGTCAGAAACAAAAATGTGCATTTTTGCCACTTGTCATCAAAAATCACCCTTCCACACAAATTCCGGTGTTTGTGACATAGGATAGAACTTCTTTGTATTTTTGCAGGTAGAGCTGGGATATTATGTTTATTAAATTAATTTTCATTTTGTCATAAACTCATGAGTTTATCGGGTTCAGCTGAGTCCAGATTGCATTCACTTTTACTATCCTGAACAGACCTTTGAAGTAAGAATTTACCATAACATTTGATCTTTGCCCCCATGCCTGAACATCCATGTAGCCCCCTGAGGAACTTTCTCAGACCTGGAAGGAAGCATACCTTCAGACTCTACCTCTAGAAGCAAAGACCATACCACTAGTGAGCTACAACCAAGGCTCAACTGACACTAAACTTAGCAGTGACTTGGCAGCTGATGTGCCATGACTACTGCCTTGAGTGCTGTTCCTCAGATTCAGTTCCCCAAGTGCAACAGATGTCTCCTCTTTTACAATGGTCCTGGAGGCAAGCACCATCTTTTTCTTCTGGGTTTGTTTTGGACCAGATTGTTATATCCATTATACTCATGCCTACCAAGTCTTGGACCAGGAATCCCATTACAAAGGCTGAAATGTCTTAATGTAGACCATTTAACCCTGAATGCACGTCCTTTCATGTACACTAGCACTCAAAAGAAAATGCTGGAAATAACAAACACTGATGGAGATCCAAGGGAGCCTTTTCTTCTGTAAGAAAGAGACCCTTTGTGTGTTTATATATTCACAGGAAAGTCACAAGTTTCAGTACTAACTAAAGAAACATGCCATGTTTTCTTGCCATTAGATGAGAGAATCAATGGCTACATCTGAATTACTGAATAAAGCAGTGTGGGGACCTCCTAGTCAAATAGCATAACACAGCCCATGGCCATGTGCTGAAGCACTCTCCGTGTTTGGCCAGAGAAGAGCAGTCCCATAGACTGCCTCAAGGGAGCACATCCTAACAGATGCCATGCTCTGAGTTGTGCCTGTTCATTGTCAGGAAAATCACAGTCTGTCAAGGAGCAAATTGAGGCCCAAAACCACACCTTGCCCTTCAGCTGGCTAGTGCAATGTATCCACAGAGGACACTCCGTGCATGTTATCAGCACAGCACTCTTAGGAAAAGCAAGCCAAAGGAGTCAGGGTCATAGCAAGCATATCTACCCCAGCACAGCTGTACCACTACTGCTAGATGGCAGCAGAGAAGGAACAGTGGACCTGATTCTGCCCTCAGTTATGCAGGTTGGGATCAGAATCAGCTGCAATTAAATCAATGGAACTGCTTGAATATAATATGAGAGTAAATTCATACCATGTATATGTGTATTGTCTTCCAGCTTCAGTCCCATCGTGCACACAGACCAGCAGAAGGGTCTGAAGAAACAGAATATGAGTGCAGGCTCTACAGCATTTTCAACATGCAGCTGGTTCTTGTTTTTAAAAAATGTAATCATTAAATCCAGATGCAAAGCAGGAGGGGAGGAATAAATGCCCCTCGGGTGTAAACGTTTTCAGGAGATCACCAAGACCAACATTTGATTAGACTTTTCAGCTTGAACTGGAACAAACTTTGCCCCTTTGGGAGAAAAAAAATCTAATACTTGTGAAGACGTAATTGCTAATGCAGACCTAACATTTTGGCCTACTAATTTTCTTCACCGTTCAGAAACAGGCAGTGGACGGAAATGTTCCTCACTCAATTGCCTACATAATGACTTTTCAGGGAGGGTATTTCCATTTTGTTCCAGACCTGTTTGTGCTTTGTGTGCAATTATTTAATGCTCTGAGAACATTCAGCAATTTGAATCCCTCAATTAGTTCAACATTCTGACACTTCTTTTTATAAATATGATGTTGGCTCAAGCTCTGGAACAACCAACCAATCACTCCATTATCACTAGTAGGGCAAGGAGCAATGAAAATATATCAGAATACTTGAGAATGCCTGAGAAAACTTCTGAGCCCAAAGGGAACAATCGGGATTCCATTTTCCCCTCATTCCCTCTTCCCTCATAGCACTGGTTGTCAATACCTCATTTTTGGCTTATATTGATGCAACCCACGGTTTAATCAAAACAGTGAGCATCAGTACCTTTCAAGTTTTTGTGATGTTTTGAATAATGTGGTGGGAAACTGTTGCGAAAAGAATGCTCAGGTGACTTGGGACCCTGTATCCTACTTTTAAGAGGGGCTCTAACAACAAAAATAGCAGAGGCACACAGAATTGAGGCAGATGGCCTGAGAAACTGAGAAATGTGTCTGCTCAGAACAGGAGGTAAACTGGATCCCGTGGGCTTCAGCAAAGACTGTGCAACCTTTGCGCAGTTGGCTGGAACCAGCAATGTTGCACTGAACTGCACCTAACTTGTTATTGCTCAGTGTGTGGACTAGATGAAAGCTCACTCACCTCTGCAATGCAGGCATACCCTTAGTTGAAGTATAAATGAGATCATCTTTATGGCTGACTGAATGATTTTCACAGACACCTTTACACACATCCCTACATTTCCATTGTCCGTATTCACCATCATAAGTAAAAAATTATTCTGCTTAGACCTGCAAAACCACCAAAGCTTTTGGGCAGACACTGAAGGACCACCCTCCAGCTAAGGGGCATTAGAAAATGTAACAGGCTTTAGATCTGTATGGGTAGAAGGAAATATTGCAAAGGCAGACACTGGGATAGGAATCTGTTTTCAATTTAGAAACTGTCTCCCTTCCACAGTGTGTGGCGTAATCATTGCAGACTGAGCTGCAATCCTCAGCCTGGCGGGAGCCAGTCCTACCACTCTGTGTTAAGACTAAACAACTGAAAGAAACAAGCAGTACTAATAGACCATATTTCTGCTGTCCCAAAGTGGCTGCGGTATGGGGACTTTTCCTCCTAGGAACTGTTATCAAATAAAGTGTTTCCAAAGCAAACCAGATAAAATATTGTGCACAGGAATGGTAAAGACAACTGTGTTTTCCATTTATGTTCATCGCAGCTTCTGAGATCTCTCTGGGATAAGACTGGATTAATGATTCATTTTTAAACCTCATTTCTAAAGCTCGTTGTTAGTCATCTTACAAGATACATTGTTTTCTAAACGAGCAGTTTTTCTGGCTGGATAGAAGTACCTATACACACTTGAGAATGGAAGTTAGCAGGCAAATGAGACTCAGGATTGCGGGCTCTTGCTACCCAGTGCTCCAGCTACAACCACAGCACCATGCAGACACATAAGAGCAGGTTCCAGAAGCGACAAGGCTGTAGCACTGTGCTAGGATTAGGCAGTCCCAGTCACCAACAAAGGTATTTAGCACTACTACTCACAGGCCAGTTTTTGCAGCCAGTGGAGGTATCACTGCGTGGTGCCATGTTTGCTATTGTAGACCTGCTGTTGACGCCATAGCTTACAGAGGGCATGAGAAGCAGTAGTTACCACAGTGTAGAAGAAAATTCATCCTTGATTTCAGGGCAAGCCAGGAAAATAAGGAAGAGTGAGATACAAAGGAAATCTAATCCTAATTTAATCAGTACCATATAATAAGGAGCCTCCTAGTTTATACAAATCCAAGAAGACTCATACCATTCTGCATCACTTGAGTTTTCTGCTTTTCACACTTTTTGCAAGGGTAGGTGACCTCAAGATCCACAGAATACAAAAACAGGTAGGCACAAAAAGTATTTCAGGAGAGCCTGGCGTACCTCAGGCTCAGACAGCCACCTCACAAATGCTGTTTGTAAATACTAGTAGAAACAAGGTGCTGTAAATAATTTCTGGAGTGCTAAATGACATTTGGTGCCCTTACATCAGCTCTGCAAAAATACTGCAAGAGTTAGGCAACAGTAAGATATTTAGGATCCAACAATTCATGAGTCTGCATGGATCTAACATAATACATGTCACACAGGGAGACTGGACAGGGTGAGCAAATGCTGCCCGAGTAAAAGATGTTGCTCCTGAGGTCAACCTATGCATGTCTCATCAGCTTTGCATAATGAGGTAGGAGTTCCTCAGAGGAGAACAAGGATTTACACATTGAAAAAAGCTATCCTCTTTAATTTTTTTTTTTATTTTTTGGTCTTAGAGGGGTAGCTTAATAGCCTTGTGTTTCTGATTACTTATACTATTGCTCTAATTAGTATTTAAAAGAAGGTGGTAGAGATATTTACAATCTTCTGTTTAATTTTGGTAAGCTTTGCTATGTTATAAAAAAATACTAAATTATATACAACAGGCACAGGCACACATTTATTAAGAAGGCCTTGATCTTTATAGGCACGTTTCTGTCTCCATAGGTTATTCATCAAAAGCTCATCAAAGCTTTGATATAAAGTAAATTTTCTAAAACTTTTCCTTTTTTTAAATTAAAGCTATTTCTTGCCTATAAATACACTTTACTGAATAAGGATTTTAATTTCTGATTAACTCACCCTCTAGTACAAAATGTTGCAAGAATCTGCCAGCTCCACACCCACTGCTAGTCAGGGACAGGACACAGGCAGGAATGCTGACAGCTTAAATGTTGTAAAGTGAAAAAGCAAGCACCAGGACAGAGAGTGAAAGAACTGATTCGAGTTCAGCAGTGTGTGTGTGTGGTCTGCTATGATGGGGTTGTGCAGTGTGCTCTGGGGAGACCTGATGGTTGTACCTCTTGCTTTCCACTCCTCTCCCAAAACCTCACTGTCTGAATACATATGCATAGGAAAGACTTTTTTCTTTTTTTCATTGCAGGGATGCCAAGAAGGATTTTATCGTACCCACTCAGGAAAATGCTCTCCTTGCAACTGTAATGGTAATGCAAACAGATGCCTTGATGGATCTGGAATCTGCGTGGTAAGGAATTCCCGTCTTCTCTGATTGTTCTACTCTTCTATTAACACCAATGCTCAGTTTCAATACAAAGCAACAGCAGTGTCTGTACCACAGGAGCTTTTTGCTGAAGAGTGCTCATAAATAGGGTCAAGATCAATATATTAATAAGATTATCCGAGCCAAATTTCATTCTCACCTACTTAAATTATCTCTGCACATTCAAAACACTTCCTGCATGCCACATCTGTGAGATCCAGTATGCTGGGTAAAATTTTTAGTCCATCAGAAATATGGAAAGAGTTTTGTACTGGAGAAGAAATATATATAAATTCAAACACATTTCATTCTCCCCTTTATGAATACAGTGCTTTATATAATACAACCAATATACGATAAGTGACCCCTGTGAGTGTTATCCATACATGTGTTATCCATAGCAATTTTACTGCATGGCAGCCTCCTGCTGTGAATGAAAAACATGAGAAGGTTGAAATAATACACCAAGGGAAGACCATGTTGAACTGCAAGATATTATTACAATTTCCCATATGTTCGATCTCACTCAAGATCAGTTCATACAGAAAGCTGTGTGTTAGTAATAGTAGTTGAACATTTGTAGCTCCAGAGCAAAAATCAGTCCAGTAAAACTAATCACAGCTACTAGTGAGCAATCAGAGCACTAATACACTAAAAAAAGTGGTGGAAGTTAATACTGTTAATCTATCTAAACTACATAGCAAGAGCTAGGCACTAGTATACTCATTGCAGGCTTGTAAAGCAGGAGTAGAGCCCAGAACTCCTTGCTCTGCCATGTGTTACTTTTGACAAATCATAAACCTTTGCCCTCAGTTTGTGTCTTCATAAAATGGCCTCATAATATTCACATACTTTGCATTGTTTCAGCCACTATCAAGTTTTCAGTTACACAAATACATAGTCATGCTCCATGGCATATTTCCTACCATTTTATTTCTGTGGGAAGAAGACAGCACAGCTGTTCAGCCCAGGATCAATTATTATGGCTTGGTCACTGTAATGTGCTTAGAACTGGCTGGTTTCTGCAGAACACCTATTGGCTTAGTGTTTTAATACTAAATTTTCAAAAGTGGTTTTATGCTGCCAGGCATTCACAGCTGTTCTCTTTCACATGCACAAGGCTTTTGCTTATGAGATGATTGTCCCCTTAGTGTCAAGTGATAATGATGCCAAGGGGAAACTTGTGATAGAAGACTTGGAAACAAGAGAGAGACCTGGTCAAACACGTGCTTCTGATGACTTTGGTCACCAGAGATCTTCTGGAATATAAAGAATATATGAGGTAGGGAAGTGATTATATCTTTAGTTTACAAACACAACAGAAGACCCGTTTCCTACCTTCTACAAAGTAAGGCTGATGTCAAGGGTTCAGGAACAACAACAATAACAAAAAAGTTATCATATCAGCAGGAAAATAATTTGAAAACATTCATGCATTCCTGACTGGTGTTTCTTCAGGATACTAAACTCTTGGAATCAGTCCAGTAGTAAGGGACAAAACTAAAATCTAAACACCAGTTTACTACTTGAGTTCAAATAAACCCTTTGATATCTTATCTGAATGAAAAGAATCCATTAAGCTCAGATCATTTACTTCTGAATAAAGAGGAACAGTGAACATGCTTAAGTGAAACAAGAGGGAAAGGGAAAGAACACAGTGAAAAGGCATCTTAAAGGTTAGATAGCATAAAACAGAACCAGAGATGCCCAGGGAGTGCAGTAACAGGACTTTCTTGAGGATTTGGAAATTTCAAGGGAAGTTCGGAAGACTAATGAAATTGGTAAACCACAAAATGTGACTGAGAAAGTCTGGGAAAAGAAAACTTTAGAGAAGAAAAGATGTAACTTGAATTACAGCAAGAAGAAGCATGTAAAATGAATGAATTAATTTAATTTAGGAAAAGGTGACTTGATGACTGGGAATATGCTTTGTATTAGAATAAGTGGACAAAGCAGCTTTCCCAAAGGACTGTTCTGGAGAAGCACATGCATGGATCTGACCAAAGCCTGCTGGGACTGGGACTGGGGCTGGGGCAGAAGGGAGTAGGAACCTGTACAGCTGGGAGTTCCTGCAAAAGATGTAGGACCACGTGGTATGGAGAGCTCACCATTTCTCTGTTCTCAAATTTTTAGGCAAACTAATCCGATAATTCTTGCAGTGGTAACCACCACACCTGATAGGAAGACATAAGATTTTCTTTGTTGATTTAGTTTTTAATGGGCTGTTGAACAAATAACTCTGTATTTATGTCATATTATTATTGTTGTCATCCTCCACTTCTACCAGTATAAACCTGCTATCTCCCTGCTTCTAAGATGCAACAGTTTTTTTAATATTTTGTCACTTATGAACTCCTCACCATCGCCACATCTTACCCTAACCATGAGCCAGATGCATAATGTCTTCAGCAGAAGATCTTTAGAACTGATACTCCTCGAAGTTAAAAGTTTCTGTGTCTGCATATTTATTCACATAATGGACTTATTTAAATATCTTAAAAATAAATTAAAGTTAACTCTGCTAGCAATGCTGGAAGTAATCATAACATGAAAGTAATAATAACCACAAAACACGAAAGTAATTGTGTTCAGTTGGTAGATTATTTTTTTAATAGTTTAAGTAATAACTAAGCTATAAGAATCGAACAAATATGTGAAATCAACAAGACAGTATAAAAAGCAAAAAGTGCTCTGCTTCAAAAGGGATGAAATATAAGGGTCAGACTCCATATGAAGCTCTGAGACCATCATATTATGCAAATCCCCCAAATCAATTTGGCAAATGTAGTTCCCACAGCATATAAATGAATGAAATTTTCATTGCCCTGTGCCCTGAACTTAAAATCAAATAAAATTAAATCCTTATTAACGATGCCTTGAGGTAGAGTGCTCACATCTTTAATTTCTGCTGGCATATATATCTTGAGATTCAGTTTCAAAATTTCTCTCAGCTTATTCATAGACTGTAAATCAAATCCTGAAGTTGTTAAAAGCTTATTGAATGACACAATCAATGAATCAACAAATTCATTAGGTAACCAGACAGAAGAAATTACTGCAGACAGAGCCTTTCTTGCATAAATGTCCACATAAAACTGGTGCTGAAATCTGTCATGTGATCCTGTGATTAAAACTGAAGAGACATTTGGTTCATTTTTTTAGAATGGAAGATCACCCAGTTGTTAGAAGAATAGGGAATCCAGTGTAAGCTCTATTTATGATATAATAAAATAGAGATGTCAAATAATACTTCATTTCAAAGACATTATCTGTTGATACATGTAAGTTTAGTAGGAGAAGAAACATCAATTCATTGTGCTGATTTTAGACTTTAGACTTCTAACAGAATTTTCTCAATCCTGACAGAGAAGAAAATGAAATCACTTGTAGGACTCTAGCTTTTGATTTCGGAAACATGCATATATGGGATGCTAAAAGGGTGAAACAGCAGCAAGGGGCAGTCTGCAGACCCAGGGATGTGCATTTCTCCTGCATAAAGCCCATCATGCTTTGTTGCTAATAAGATAGGAAGATATGAAGGGAATGTTTTACCTCCTTCACCATCCCACCCTACCCCATCAGCAACCTACAGCCAAGCTATTTGTTTAGAGCACATCCACTGAGGTGCTCACATTCAAAAATTCAAACTTGGAGGCAGGCTTCAAATGACTGGACATCAGAGCAGTGATGGTCAGCTCTGAAATAAGCAGCATATGAAAGTGAAATATCTTGTCCAAAGTAATGAACTGTCATATCATATACAAGTAATATAATTGGCAGGGATTTACCATGCCAAAACTTTTGATGCATACTTCAGGGAAGAAAGTTGTTTGATTGCAATGTACTAAGGCAATGACTCCAGACAAACACAATAAAATGGATTTAAAGGTTGAAAAGATTTAAAAATCACCAAGCTGTATATCCAGGCAAAATTTTTGTTGGGCTGAGTTATAAGTGTCCTTTGTGCGGCCTCTACTGTTAATGGAGGTCAGATCTTCATAGGCGCATGAAGACACATAGAGCAGAACAAGACAGAGAGAGCACTATGGCAGAAGGCAAAGGGTAAATTTGTTGTTGTATACGTAAAAATCTCTAACTGCTTTGTTGTCATCTCAGTTCCATTAGTATTTATATAAGACATCCAGATATTCATAAATAAATAAATAAATACAAATGAATAAATATGGAAGAAGAAAGAGCAAATGATCATAACAGTGAAGAGGATAAAACCTCTGGTATCCTTTCGAGCCTTTTATGGAATTTTTTACAATAGAGCGTATTGTCGTGTGAGTGATTTGTGTTTAAGTGTTTGGATTTACTGCTGAGTGGAAAGGTTGGAACAGATTTGGCAGTTCTGCCCAAGAGGATAATATGTTCCACATGATTGCCAAGGCTGGTCTGGAGAATTGCCAGTGGATCTACAACCATCCATCAAGTATAAGCGAAAAGCAGTAGGGAGCTAGTAAAATTCTCCAGCTTATTAGGTATTTTTGTCTTCACAAAGAGCCTTGTTTCTTATAGCTCAATGTTTCTTTCTATAAAGATGGACTTCAGCTATCTATAGTGACCTTGTTGATATATGTTTGAAAAGCTAACTAGAACTACAACAATCTTGTGCTAAAATGCAGCCCTTCTCTTCTCCAGAGTGTTTTAGAATGCAGTAGTTGTCAAAAGCATTAGTAAACTCATTTTCTCAGATATATTTTCATCCCTTTTAGTTATGTTTGAGTATTTGTTGTCCTAACTGGTTTACTATTGAAAACTTGCAACAGTGACCCCCAACATGCAACCACTTTGTTTCTGCTCCCTGCACAGCCTGTGTAAGAGGCATGAAGGAAGTCAGGCCAAGACTGAAAGGAGGGGCTGCTGCTGCTCTCACACCTGCTCAGCTGCATTTGCCACAGTTCGCTAAGACAGGTGATGAGAAAGTAGCAGGGCAGGTGGGTTTGACAGGACATCAGCTCTGCAGTGGGTTGACTGTGGCTGAATGCCAGGTATACACTATAGCTGCTCTCTCACTCCCCTCTGCAACTGGACAGAGGAGAGAAAATATAATGAAGCGTTCATGGATTGAGATCAGGACAGAGAGGGATCACTCACTAAATACCATCACGAGTAAAACAGACTCAGAGTGGGGTTACTAATAAAATTTGTTGCTAGTAGACTCAAAGCAGGAGAATGAGAAGAAAAACAAATCTTAAAAACGCCTTTTCCCCACCCATCCCTCCTTCCCCAGTTCTACTTCCTTCCCTCCAGTGGTGCAGGGAGTCAGGGAATGGGGGTTACAGTCAGTTCATCACAGGTTGTTTCTGTCCCTGTTCAGAGAAAGAAGTCCTTCTCCCACTCCACCATGGGGTCCCAGCTACAGGAGACAGTCCTTTGCAAACTTCTCCAGTGGGAGTCTATCCCATGGGCAACAGTTCTGCACAAAGTGCTGCAACGTGTATCATTCTTCCAGTAGGTGCAGTCCTTCAGGCACAGGCTACTCCAGCGTGAGTACCCCACAGGGCATCATGTCCTGCCAGGAAATCCTGCTCCAATATGGGCTCCTCTCTCCATGGGTCAGCAGGTCCTGCCAGGACCCTGCTCCATCATGAGCCTCCCACAGGGTCACAGCCTCCTTCAGGCACTCACCTATTCGATACGGGTCTCCTCCACAGGCTGCAGGTGGATCCCTGCACCCCTATGGTCCTCCATGTGTTGCAAGGGCACACAGATGCTCCACCAGGGGCTTCACCAGGGTCTGCAGGAGAGCCTGAGCTCCAGTGTCAGGATTACCTCCTCCCCTTCCTTCTGCACTGACATTGGTGTCTGCATTGTTGTTCATATGTTCTCACTCTGCTCTTCTCTGGCTGCAATTTTCATCTGTCCAATAACACTTTTTTCCTTCCTAATTATGTTATCACAAAGGTGTTACTGTCATTCCTGATTGGCTTGGCCTGGCCAGCAATGAGTCCATCCTGGAGTTGACTGGCATTGGCTCTGCAGGACATGGGGGAAGCTTCTGACAGCTTCTCACAGAAGCCACCCCTGTACCCTCCACTACAAAAACCTGGACACAGAAACCCAATACAAGCTCCCCCTTCACTGATACTGGAGAAGTTCTACAAATCAAAATTCTGGCATAGCGAAGGTGTGTTGACCCAAACTGAATCAGGAAGTGAGTCTCATTGCCATTCTAAATTGTTTTAGGTAGACAGTTGTCTTCAGTAAAAATTGCACAGTAGTTTATGTTTATTTTCAGTGCCTCATCTCCTTCTTATCTTACATACAAAATTCTGAAAACTAACACTGCATCTCATCCATAGTGGGTGAAGAGAGAAGGCTCAAAATCATAAACTCATAGATGAAAAAGATAAAACATGTACATCTCTTGGCTTTCAAGTCATTATGCTGTGCATTTTAATCATTATTTTGGCATCGCAACAAGTTCTGGTGTGCTGGCATTGGCAATGCTGTGCAGTTCTATAACCTCAAACATGAGGGCATGTATGAGGGGAAGCCTAAATCTACCTCAGGCCAATCTCCCCTGGCCCAGCAATAAATACAGAGAGACTGCACAGCAAGGTAAACCACTTGCATGTCTTTACCTATATGATTTATTTAACTTTGTGCAACCTTCTGCATTAACAGTCATTTTAAGACTACCTCTCAGATGAACAAGAAATGAGGGAAAAAAACCAAACAAATCCACAGTTCCTGATACATTGTAACAATTACTGTTTTCATCAGGAAAGTAATAACATAGCCAGAGTCTGGGGACACTTTCAGATTTCACAAATAACATTTAATACCCAGGGTTTCAGAGTTTTTTCCTGTACTGACTTCTCCAGAGGCAGGGCTGAGTGGTAACTTTTGATTAACCCTGGAGTGTCTCCATACCATCCAGCATTAGGTGCCTAACAGGTGTTATGCACCATTCTGTGCCAGGTCCTGTCTGTCCTTAACTTCAGAGGGTACACAGAAAACTAGCCTGCTGTTTCCTATACAGGAGGTCCAAACCTCCTAAACTGCACTAAGTGTTAGCGCTCTGATGAAATTATTTCCCTAAAGCTGCCTAAATGGCACATTTAATTAAGTTGGTGCCTTTGAAGACCATTAGAATGAGCTCTTCTCTTGGAAATTCATGCTCCTAAATTAAGTTGGGGCAGATTACCGCCTCTCAGATTTTCAGTTATATTCATTTAAAGCAGCACGTTTGTCTTGTGCTGGGGAACTTGTCCTAATGTCATTGCCTGAAGAGAATCAACAAGCTTTTCATTATTTGTGCACAAATGCATATACTGAGAAGAACTGTATCACATGAAGTGCTCTATGGTTTCAGAACAGCAGTTCCAGCTATGCTTTCCAACAAATGTGTTCAGGAGCTCAGTGCTGACAATCATTTCCAAGTAATACCTCCCCCACACCCCTGGCCCATAGCACCATTTCGTGTTCTTTTCATGTGTCTATAGATAGTTTCAGTGAGAGCCAGGTAGAAATGCTCACCCTGATTCCTGCCACTCAGTGAAAGAAGAGTAGTAGGACAAGTTAAGGCATTTTCATACACAGGCAAATACACTCTAACCACTCTATCATCTGACAAGCTGCTGCTGGCATACTGATGGATGAATTACTATATGCTGTAGACTCATAGAGAAGCTTTTAGAAGCCAAGTTGCTATTATACTGAATTATTTCTGCTGAAGCTGAAGTGTGCTTGAGGAAAGGGAAAGTGTTACCATGGGCTTATGGAAAGAATTGAGCTTAGAATTTTTATTGGATTTAATTTGAAGCAGTTTACAAAAAGCAGAATATTGTAAAGCCTAGCTGTGATATTTCTAACTACATGGTTGTATCTGTATTCTTGACCTTTACCATTTCTCACTGTGTCCTGCACAAATACAGGCAGCAATTTTCAGCTAAACTTTAGTGTTTGATATCCTAAGGTACATGTTACTGCATGTTTTTTAGACATTTTTACTTGTTTTTCAAAGGAAACCAAAAGAAAAACAATATACTGAGTTTCTTTATTTGAAAAAGTAGACACTGATACAAGTAAACATATTTCTACAATTCTGTATGCACATTTGAATGAACCACTAAGACAGGGAAGACTGTAAGCAATCCCATTCATAATCTTACATATAACTTCAATTGTAAATGATGCCTTTCATTCTAAAACATGCATGAATACCAGAACCAAGAGTAGCCCTTACAACTCTTACAGCAAAGCATGTATTGGAAATACAACTTCATAAAACCCACCATAAATGGAATTCTATTTTTTTCCTCATTATTTCTGTCAAAAGTGATCCACTTAGAAGTAAAACACTTTTCTCAAACTACCAAGCCAACACTTAGAATAACGCATGAGCTGCAGGGAGGGTGTTCTCTTCAGAGATGTCTCCCAGGCTTAATGCACTCAGTAGTTTTGTTGGAGATGCAAAATAATGGAACATAAAGTACAAGAACACTTTTTCTATCACTTTAAACATATGACTCTAAATACGTACAAGAGTTCTGACTTGTTAAATAAGATAAAGCCACTGTTACATAATCACTAACCAGAGAAAAACTACAAAAGTGCCTCAATCACTCAGCTGCTCTCTGGGTAAAAGAACCTTTTATCACTTCCCTTCAGCTTAGAAGATGAAAAACTACAGATTTAAAGAGCAACATTTGCTGCCCTGTTCTGTTCTTCGCAGTGGTGTCTGAGCTTTGGAAATCAGTAACAAATTTATTCTGTTAATACCACTGTGCTGTTTGGAGAGCTGAGGCCAAACAAGGTGAAGTGAATGGATCAAACACAGAGCACAATGAAGGCTACAACTGACTGCAGCCCATGCATGTCCTTTGCCACTGCTTCAGGTCTTTCACTTCTTAGTTAAAATAACCTCCTGGTTTTCTGTATACTTATAGCAAATACAACTATGAAAAAACATCTTTAGCTCTAAAACTATTGAGGTCTAATCTATTTAAAGATCCATGGAATAAAAATTGGCTTTTTTCCTTTTATCACGTATTCTACTTACTGCAGAGTTCTCTAGCCAAATCACAGCCCTGTAGAAATAAATAATTCCTGTGCAATGGATTCTTTATGACTATAAAACATGCAGCAAGACAAGCAAAGTCTTCTAGAATCAAAAAAGGTCTGATGTAAAATAGTGACTCCTAACCAGGGAGCTCTAATGGAATAAGAAAGATTGGCTTCAAAAAAAAAAAAATAATAAATCATATGTGTTTTCACAAGGGTGAGTTTTCTTTACTAAAATGATGCTTTTCAATGCAGTCTGATGATATCTGGACACAGACTTAAGGGGAAAAGAAAGAAAAAAAGCAAAAAAAATAAAAAACAAAACTACTAAACCCCAAAACATTAATGTTGTCAGGATAAAATTCTGCCACAAAGTCACAATACTCATATTCAAAACTCATTTAGGAATGCCTCTGCAAATGAAGCTTGACTATTTATTTTCATGATGTCTTCTCTAATCACATTCCTCTCTTCTCATATTCTTTCCTTCAAAGAACATACAATGTTTGGAGTAGAAAGTGAGTTTCAAATCTGTAGGGACTGCCTCAGGTGAAAAATTGGTTATCTGATCCCACTCACCACCAGCCTGGTGCTGTTGAAGAACTTTCAGCCACAGAGACATCAAGGTGCCCCTTGCCCCAAGCTGGGGAGCTCCCTCCCACTTTGAGAGCTCCTGAAATCTCACATCCAGCTTCCCTGTTATTACAGGAAATGCTGACACTGTAACAGCTCCAGTGATGGGATTAAAGTATTGCTGGAGAATAAACTGGGGGAATTTAGCACAAGAGATTCCATTCAGGGCCCGCCTGAAGGTCTCTGCAGCTCATATATAGTCTCTATCAGTGGCAATAGGAGGTCCAGGCTAGAAGGGCACCTCCTAGATGGGCCTCTTTCTGAAGTCTGCGTTTTGTACTCTACCAGCATCCACAGTTGCTGTATTAGGGTATGTTACAGGGTACATACCTCCTCAGTCCTTTCGATATCCATTTATGAATCTGTTGCCCATTAATTTCTCTAGGAAATCCCTTTTTGTCTCTGTGAGTACTATTGCAGAAGTTTATCTTCTGTGTAGAGAAGTACCTTTTCAAGTTAGTGCCTTCCAGTTCTTGTATTGCAGAATTTGGGTGAACTATTGTACTGCATTCACCTTATTTACCAGCTTTCTAATTACACAAGCATACCCTCCTGCTCTTCTCTCTCAGCAGAGCAGTCCTACGTTTTTGATCTCTGTAAGGCACTCATGAATACTGAACAAAAGTCATATCAGCCCCAAGGCTTAGGTGATCTGAATAGTGACTCTTACAACTCTGAAAAGTAACTGTTATATCCAGCCCTTAATTTCCTGCCTTTTATCAGCTTTCAGTTTGCAAAATAAACTTTTTTCAAGTACCCTGACAATTTAGTTGGCTTTCATTGAAAGCCCACATAGGTTACACTCTCTGGTTACACTTCATACCCTTGTTCATTTGCACCATTATACAGCAGATTAGTGAAGCAGGAGTTCCTGAATCACATGATTCTTATTAATGTACTCAGAGATCTTCTTCTTTATTATAGACACTCATAGTTGGAAATCATATCTATCAGTTTGCAGTTTCCATGATCAGTCTTTTATTCTCAGAAGAGGAAAGAATCAAGGAAGCTAACCCAAACCCATAGCAAACATGCACCTGTAGAGTAGGTCTCCACATATCTCTACCATGGAGCTGTTTTCTTGCTGCCTCAAGCCTTGTATCGATTCAAGTGCTGTAACTGGAGAGTTCTGATTCAGGGACATTGCAAAACTCATTGCACTGCTGCAGGAATGGAAAGTCTTTATGCACCTTTCCTACTCTTTTAAAGTTATTATATGAGACAACTAGAATTTGGAGAGTTGTGGGTTTTTGATGACAACTTCTGGATATTTGCTGAAGTGAAAAGAGGAACATGAATATTCAGGAGTCCTGCAGTGTGCAGGAGCACTGGTCATGAACTCTGCACTTGTGACCCACCACCTTGCCATGTTGCCTAGGGGAAAGCCCACATAACCTGTGTCATCCAAGTGTGTCTATTTATAAACAAAAAAATATAATAACACTTTCTTAAGTTTGCAGAACTTACCAGTTCTATTTAGAATGGTTTACAGCAAACCTTGACTTCTTTTGTTGTTATCTGAGAGGCACGATTTTGTACCTAGCATCATGAAATGTTTTGGAACATATATTCTGTATGAATTACCACAGCTTGATTTACTTCCGTGGAGCACCAACAGTTTCAGCCAGTGGCCAGTTTTCTTCTGCATGGGGAAGTATGTTTCCTTCAAAATATTAAACCATGGAAAGTTGCTTATAAAATGAGTGACATTTTGCAAAGTTGGTCAGCGTTTTACAGAAAGGCCACTTATAGAAGCTCCTTTTTCTTACCTTCATTAAGTAGACCTCCTTTAAGACTGGAAAGACAACCCTTCATGCTGTAATACCGAATGTCAGGAGAAAAACATCAGAACCACTGATGCAGGCAGCATTTACATGCAGATTCTCCTGATGCTCTTTTCCAGTCATCAAGTCCTAGAAGCAGACTTGCTGAGACTTGTATCTGGGCTGAAGTCTGTTGACAGTATTTACCAGCAGATATTTTTTATTTTGTTTTGCTGTCAGTAAAGGGGATTTTGCCCTGCTGGCTACAGCTGTTCAAAACAGGGCTGCCACCTACATCTGAGTACCTCTTGTATCTCTGACAATAGGCAGTGCTGCTTCTGCTCCAGCACCTGCCAGGCACATATGTCTATTTTATCCCGTACCATGCCTTGCCAACACTTGCTGCTGGCTAGTGTAATCATTTATAGCATTTTTATTTACAGCAGTGTGAGTCATTTTGGCTACATCTGTCAATATCTTGAAGGGTCAAGGTCTGGCATCAGCCAGTCTTCTGCTTGGCCAGGTCTTCAGCGAAATGAGTGCTTTCTGAATTAGGCACCACCTCCATTTAACTTTTACGATTCTCTCTCTTTCCACTGAAGGACTGCCAGAGAAACACAACAGGACAGCACTGTGAGCAGTGTCCAGACGGCTTCATTGGCGATGTTGTCAGAGGAGTGCCCACGTTCTGCCAGCCCTGCCCCTGTCCTCTGCCAGCACATTCCAAGTACGTAATGAGCCTTTGCTTTTCTTTGATTTGGGCTGGCTATGACACTTCCCATGGTGGGGTAAGCATCCCTTCCTTGGCACAGGACACAAAGGCTGCTAAGCTCTTTGTGCTCTCAGAAAAAAAAAAGAAAAAAATAAAAATAAAAATCAAATGAAAACAAAACAAAAAACCTACAAACCATGAGTGGCCATTAGAAATTGAATGGCATGTCAGTAATGCAGCTGAAAGAAACTATCAGCTTCTTCCTGATCAAGTTTCATGCTCTGGGAGAGAGGCTACTATCCAAATCCCGCAGTAGTGCACAGAGAAGATGTTAGTAAACAGTTGCCAACAGGCTGTAGCTATTTTTCAGGAAGCTGGATACTCCCCTTTTGCTGTTTTCCATTCTGCTCTCAGCAGGGCTTCTCAGCAAAGATTTTGTCCTCACTGTATTTGTTTGCTGTTGCTATAGGATTACTCACACAGCCTTAAGGTGGGATGAGCTGCATTTTGCTCAACTGCTCAGGGAACCTGGCAATGGAACAAAACTGCTCCAGACAAATTCCCGCAGATCACCTCTTGGCTTTTGCAGCAAGCTGCAGACATGTGAAAGGGCCATGGGGTGGAGAACAGCTATGTTGAAAAACTTCAGCTTTGCCTGGATTACAGAGAAAATCCTCCAGAGACAGGGGAAGAACCTGGCTTTGCTCACATGTAGAAAGGCTTAGGCATAAGCAAGCTCACAGATGAAGCAGACTGCTTCCTCCAGTTTCAGTGGCAGCTGTAATACTGAGAAAGAATAGAAATACAACAGTGAGAAGCAGTGCTTTTCCCTTGGCAAAGTGATTTTTTTAACCTGTTAGACATAGAGCAGACACTTCAGCATAAGAAGCTGTTCTCTCAACTACAGCTTGGGCTGCACACGCCTGAGCACTACTGCACAAGACCCAGTCACTACTAAGCAAGATCAGTCAAGCAAGATCTGGTCTGTCCTCCCTACAGCGTGATTTGACACAGCATGTTTAGGTTTGCATTCACTCAGGTCCTGCCTAGTCCTGCAGCCCACCAGGCTCTTCAGCAGTGCCCTCTGAAAGCAGGGAGCTGGCCAGTCCACCGGGTCACTGAGCAGGGCTCAGTGCAGTGGGACCAGCAGAGACCTGAGCTGCAGTCTCTCTCTGCCAGTGCTATGTGAGATGGGAGCAGAGGCCAAAGAGCATTCCCTGCTTTGACATGCTCCTTAGCCTTTCTGCTAGAGACATAATGCATCTCCCATTTCAGGCCAGAGGTAAGGAAGCCCCAAACCCAGAAGCACAGCAGCATGGGATTGGGAAGGGAAAACAAAAGTCACACAGACCCTGAATGCAGATGCTTCAACATTAGCAGCACTACAGGGCTTGGACTTGACAAGGCTCATGGGTCCATTCCACCTCAGGATATTCTATGTTCTATGATATGTCTCCCCTTTAAAACTACCTCAGTAAAAATCCACTTCAGTTTTTCAGAGTTTTCCCTCAGAAAAATCCTGAAGGCAATAATTAAAGGAATATCCCATCCCAATTTGCCTCATACCCCTATTTAAATAACATGCAGAAGTTGCCTGTTCAGCTTCTTGCATGAGACCTGACCACAGAAATAGTCTTCAGCTGGGGCTGGCACAGGCAAATAATGATTGAGTAGTAGTAAGCCTTGCATAACTAAATTCAAAGAAAAAATGTTTTTTCTTAGTTTTTTTTCAATTTTCCTTCATTAATCCTACTCCATATATAGTAAGGCAAAATAATAACTCTACCATAAGGCAGAGAAGCATTAAATGTCTCAAAAACCATCCAAAGGATGTTGTTTTGTACTCTGCTTTACTTTGGAAATAGCCAGTGAATTCTTAACAGGCAAAATAACTAACTCTGTAAACTGACAGAGTCATCAGATAGATATTTTTTCCAGGAATTCAGCTGTGTGTCTCTATATTTCCTGTCCAGCCTATCTTCGTATCTGATATCCTGGGAAATTTTGGAGTAACTTTTGTACATTACACATGAAATGTAATGTCATCTCTTTGGAATAAAAAAAGGAGTATGGAGGTTGCTTCACAGTCCGGCAGATGTTACTTCTTTTCAAACCCAAGGGAATTATACAACTTTCTTTTTCCCTAAAAGATCACAAAAAGTATAAAAGTATAAAAATAAAATGAGATTTTAGTTGTATTTTATAACTTAGATCCACAATGTGGTTTTTTCAACTATGTGAAGGAATTAGTCTCTGTAAGAAAAAAAAAAAAGAGGAAGCCTGCCAAACTATTATGATTTTCTCAATATGTTCTTGTAAAAACTGTTCAGAGTTAATTTGTAAATTCTGTGAGAAGAATCTCATTTTATGTTCTCTGTAGTTATATGAAATGTTTCAAGAGAGCAGAGATCCAGATACAGATTTATTTGTCTCTGGTTGTTCAATCAGCTGAGAAATGCTGTCAGGAACTGAAATTATGCAGGAATTCTTGTCACCTTTCAATGCTGTTTGCTCCTGGAACAAGCAGTGCATGAATCAGACTCTTTCCCATTGATCTGAGTCTTTTGTCCAGTGTGAAAGGGTTGCAACCTGGCTACTGCTGCCGAGCACCGCTTGACTCAGGAGCTGCGTTTTAGCAACCATGGGCCTGCAGCTGGCAGCTGCTGCCACTCACTACTCTGGTTGCATTCTAGTGCTGGCAGAAATTTATCCACACATACTACAAACTAATTTGAAACATCTTTAGGACTCTTTTTGCCTGCAAATGTATTTAAGCCATGCCCACCACTGTGTTTGAAGTGTATATAAAATTTGCACTTTCCACATCTGGCTACTGCTGTTCCTTGGATCTCATATTTAGTTAAAAATTTGTTACATCCCGAAAACATACGAAAACAAAGGAATCCATGATTCAGAATCAAGGCAGTAAAAATTACAGCCCACTGAATCAGTGTCACTGCTTGGCATGTTGGTCTCAGAAGAGACCACAAACGCTTTCCAACTTAGACGGTAGAGCAGCCTCGGTTACTGTAAATTTGGTTACTGTAAACTCAGTTACTGTAAGTGAGGACTGCATCACTGTGGTCAGTTTTCACCACTCAGCACTTAAGACTTGAGGAAAACTATAGCATTTCCATAGGAAACTGCTGCAACCATGCCAGAATCCCAGTTCCTGAAGTGCTCACTTCAGTCTTTCACAAGCAATATTTTAGCCTTTAGAATAAGAGACAGGAAGCAATTAGGTTCACATGACATAGACATTTTCCTAAGTCCCTTACCTAATATGTATGCATCAAAACCTTCAGGTGTGTCTGATATACACTGCAAGAACTTATATCTATCTATATGTATTTGTACAGCTCTATGGTACTATATATATATTAGTGAGTGCTTTCTATACTTATTCAAATGACTAAACAGGGGGTATAATGTGAGTAATATAAAGAGCTTAATACCTATTCAGTTATGAATTATCAAGAACCAGAGTTTACACTAACAATAAATGTTCATAATGTGATAAAAAACATTCCCAAGTGTTAGCTACTGCCTGTTATTCTAACTATTCATTCTAATGAAATTCCAGTTTTGCAGTCTCCTGTTACAGAAAAAGTGGAAGTGTGCGTTGTGTCTGTAAAGAAAACTATGCAGGACCCAACTGTGAAAGGTAAGAAAATAATAGTATGACTCACTGGTCAGCAATACTTAAGTCCAGAATTTTTTCAGGGTATCTTCCCACATGGTCCAGAAATTTTGTGCATTTGTTTTCATCAGGTTGAATCTTGTCTGTTAAATGATCTCATTCAGCTTCTACTAACAATCATTAAAACTTGCTATGGAGACATGTCAGCACAAGACAGACGTATCTGATGTATTTTGATCTAGTTCTTGCATTTTGTGTACATTTATGCAGTGATCTTCCCAAAAGGACAGCAATTTAAAAATGCAAAATACAAATCAGAAACAGCAGCTGAAGTGCAAAATAACCACCACATAGATGCTTCTTGCAATTCCTCTTGCAATGCTTCTTGCAAATTTTCTAAAGCAAATTCTTAACGATCAGATGCAGCTTTTTTAGTTACATTTTAAATGCAATTCACAGACATAATTCAAAAAAGTCAAGCAAGCAAACATAGGACAGTGTTGAATTTCAACTTTCCCTTATGTCCATAAACAATTTTCAGTAAATATTTTCTAAATAACAAAGTACACAAATAAATGGAGCTATACAACAGAAATAAAACTTCCTCTCATATCCTGTAAGAGGATGTCTTACTCACTATGAACACACATGGGTGACATCTCAGTGAATGTCAGAGGGCTGATTATATTTCAGAAATTGTCCTTGAGCAGCCAATAAATTAAAACAGCTCTAACACAAAGATTGAAGGATATAGGATGGCTCAGGCACTGGCTTCCTGAACATCTTTTCCCTTAAAATCCATGAAGTATTTAAGTCTTCAGTCAACAGTTATTAATGGGCATGTCTTGAATTCAAATGGTACTTAATGTAGCTGTCAGAGAAGGGAGAAAAGGGATGCTTAAGATGCAAAGAGAAACTGATATCAAAAAGGTAAGGTGAACGAATGAGTGAAGGTTTTTGCCCTTAGAGATGATGCCAAAACATCAGTATGTTACCTCCACATCACTAAGGTAGTGACAGCAACAGTGAAAGCCCTTTAGACAGATGGTACAAAAATTTAAAAAAACCCCCACCCTTGTTTACAGGCCCATGGCTGTATTCTTTTGTTCTTCCAAAATGTCAGGTTTATACACAAAGGATAATGCAGACAATTAAAAGGTCAGTGAGATATCTTAACGGTTATTAATACGTCAACCTAGACTACAAGCAATACAAATCCTATGAAATAGGCAGCAGATGCATAACAACAGCAGAAAATAGCATTGGCTTTGTTTTCTAATAGCCACTACCCAGCCTACACAATGCATCCGTCTTAAGGAAGGCAAAGCTGTGTAGCGAAAGCTGCAGAAATAAATCAGCCTGTCCTGGTCACCACATTAAGACCTTGGCTAATTGCTGGGGTAAGCAGCGAGCAGTGACAAACAGGACTTGCCTTCTGGTGGGCTCCTGGTCCTACTCTCATTTGTGTCAGAAACATTGAAAAGGATTTCAAAGATGGGTGATGCATTGCTTGTCCCTGTCCACCTGCTAAAGAGCAAGTCCCTACTTCACATACACTGCTGGCTACTGTCACCAGTCCCGACTCCCACTGCAGCTCTCATGCCATCAGGTTTCTGGCAGGCAGACTGGGGGATCCTGAGCAAGAAGGGTCATTACCCCTGTCCCTCCCTGCTGCCCAAAGAGCAACTCCTGTCCCCAGGGAGAGGAAGGCCACACCCTGCTCCCCATTCTCCCTCCCTGCTCTCTGCAGTAGTCAGTGATGGGCAACCCAGTGCAGAGAACTGCAGGACAACCCGCCAGAGGCAGCGTGTGGGATCTCCAGAGCAGCTCACAGGGAGGCAACCTGCTCCATTTCCTCTGGCATTTGTGTAGGAGGTTTTCTTGTTCTGCTCTAGAGGCTTGGTACAAACTTATCCAGGTTATGATTGCCAGCAAACGGTCATGTGAATTCACAGAGGCTTTTACTAGGAACTGAGAGAATCAGCTTCCCAATTCAGAATTCAGGAATTAATCATTTTTATCCTGAACTTCAGCAATAAGTCAGCAGAGTGGTAACTGATGAAATGCAGGTTTCGTTAATGCCCAAATGTAAAAAAAAAAAAAAAAAAAGCACTTTAGTGTTCAAAGAAAATAGATTTAAAAGATTATTTTAACATTGCCAGGAAGTTAATTTCTTATTCACCAATAATTACAGGAAGCAACTATGGCTGCAAAATGAAACAAAGATAGCTTAACAGTTTTATTATAGAAGAGAAAATATCCTTTGCTAGCAACAAAGAGTTGTTTATTGATACAAGGTAGGAACAGACTTTTACTGCAGGCCTCTGAACTCTTTCAGGCCATAAAGAGCAGAGAAAGACCAGTATATCACCAGTCAGTGGCCTCTGCTCTTCTCACACGCTACTCATTATTCAAAAGAGTCCAAGTGCCTCAGCCCTATGAGATGTACTGAATGGCAAAGGGAAAGGGAAGGCAACACGTTTATTTTCAGCTCTTAAAGCTTCTTTTTGTTTGTTTTATACAGCTGCTCCAGATGAGAAGACATAGTAAAGGGAGTCATGGAATAGTTCAGGTTTTGAAGGATCTTAAAGATCATTTAGTTCCAGCCCCCTGCTATGGACAGGGACGCTTTCCACTAGCCCAGGTTCCTCAAGGCCCTATCCAACGTGGCACTGAACACTGCCAGGGATGGGGCATCCACAGCTGCTCTGGGCAACCTGTGCCAGTGCCTCAGGTGGTCATAAAAAGCAGCACTTATAAAACGTATCTATCAGGATGTGAGGAAATGTCCACTACATTCCTGGCAAGTGAACTGATTGGTGTATTTCAGAAAAGAAGAAAAAACAATTACCTTGTCCCAGTGAGAGGGACCTGCAGGCCTGATGGGAATAGCACACTGTCCTTGGTAGGTGCTGGCTAACAGTAAGCAAAAGACTGATCTGGCCCCAGCCCTACTCAGTGACCTCTGTGACTTGGTGGCCACATTAGAGAGATGATCACTTGGAAAATACCTAACTGCAGAAAACCAAAAAGCAACCCTTCAAGATTTCATAGTTTAGGAAAAAAGAAAAGAATGGGAAAAAGAAAAAACCACAAACAAAAACCCACCAAAAACCAGAAGAACGAACCAAAACAAAATCCAGCAACAACATGGAGGTTTTTTCCTGGTTCAAACTTCATAAACATTCTGAAATTTGGAAAAATACTACAATCTCACATGGGTTGAAATATTAGAAACCATAGCAAGACTTTTGGCATGACTGAATAGTAGTGTTACCCATCACTGCCTGCTCTAACTCCCACAGGAATGGGCAGTGACTTCACCAAAGTCAGATAAACTGCACTCTGCCCTCACTGTAGCATTCACAGCTCTTCAAGGAGTGCACAGAACTCCCAGTCATACTTTTGTTCTTTACATCTGGGTCACCCAAATGATAAAATCTGCACCAAAGATTCTGGCAGTACTGCAAAGAGACAAAAAGAGCCTTTGTCATTGACAAAAGCAGTATTTGAGGCAGCCAAGTGGTTTATATTAAGATGCTTAAAACTTTATGTGTTTTTACTGTGGGGGGTTCAGGACTGGAACATGAACAAAGCAGTGTTGAGGAAATTACTTTCTTTATTAAAAAAAAAAAAATCAGCAAAAGTAGGAACAGATCAAACCTCAAAGCTTTTATCAGATCTCCCACATTTTCATTGTTCAGACATGGTAGAACCTGGATTTGACTATGTTCAGATTTTAGGAGACAACAGACCTTGGCTCAGGTACCCAGCCAGAATCTGGGAAAATTAAACTGAACTGCCTGAGTGCTCACCCTCCCCATCCACCAACAGCAGAACAAGCAGCATCTTAAACAGGACTTTATGGATGGAAGACAAAGGACAACATGGTGATAAAACAGAGTGAACCACAATAAATACTCCTTACATAAATCATTGCAGCAACTATTCAATCCTCCAGTTTCTTCAGTCAGCAATTGCTACACCAGCTAGTTATTCCCCTCCCTGCAGTAATTCTTCATTTGCAGTTTGGGGGGGG
>VXBX01009742.1:0-93691 GCA_013400415.1 Scytalopus superciliaris | reverse complement strand
TTTGTTTTGCGGGTTGGGGGGGGGTGGGGTTTTAAATCCCTGATCTCTGTGCCCCAGACGTCCGGGTCACAGGCCCTTCTGCCACCACACAGTGACACTGTGAAGAGCGCGGGTTGCCCCTGTCCTTTCAGCTGACCCCTCCAGTCCATCAGACACTGCTCCATGCTGCTCCAGCTGCCAGATCCTCCAGTGGATCCTTTGTTTGAGGATTTGCTCTTGTGAGCTACTCCATGCCCATCCCAGTACCAGTTTCCTTTGCCTTGATGGTTGTTTAGCAAAAGCTCCTTTTGCTTGTAGGATTAAGCACACTCCCTGATATCAGCAGAAACATCTCTGACTGAAACATTTCTTTCCAAATGGTGACCAAATATATTACTATCTCTTAGATTAGGGCCACTTGTCACCCAGGAACGTTACATACCTCTGGTTTGTCTAGACTCTCAAAAAACCACCAGTGTCAACATCTCCTCCATTTTAAGCTGTAAAAAGTTCTCAACGGAAATGCTTCCCAAACATGACAAGACACGATAAGTAATTTGGACCCATTTCAGGCCTTCCCTGTGGTGCTTGGTACCCACCTCCCTCTCTCCCTCTGCAAACCAACAGAGGAATCCTCCCTTCCTGGGCCGCTGGCTGCTCTCAGCCTTTTGCCCTCACCAGCAGGTTAACATCAAACAGATCTGAAAAACAGAGTCTGGTTCAGTGCCTGTTCTGTTTTGCAAAAACCAGAAACCACTCAAATACCTCACCATAGAAGTATTTCTATAAGCCTTTCCTAATCAGTGTTTTTTATGTACATTTATAATAGAAATAAGGTCTGAACTTCCTCTGAGTTTCAGCATCATGAAATGCAGTCTTGTACCCCAGTTTCCTATATAACACAATATAGTTGGTGAGATCCAAAGCTGAAGGAGACCAAAATAAACACTACAGATCAGCTTCTCTGCCAACGTCATCCTGTCACAGATTTTAAAATAATAGAGAACAAATCATTTTACTGCTAAAGTCACACAGAAAAGTAAATCAGTGCAGACTGATGTGCTTGAGATAATGGGGTGTTCAAGAAGGGAAAAATACATAACTGTACAGATTGAGATTAGAGCACAAAACAACCTCTACAGGAATACAGCTCCTAAATCCCTTCTGTCCATTAGTAGCTAAAGACCGTGGTAACACAAATCAGGTCAGAAAAAATGGTATTGCAGATGGTAATGTCATTGCTCATCATTGCCGGGTTTGTTCTTCCTTTCAGGTGTGCCCCTGGTTACTATGGGAACCCTTTGCTAATTGGAAGCACTTGTAAAAAATGCGACTGCAATGGCAACTCAGACCCAAACCTGATTTTTGAAGACTGTGATGAAGTGACTGGCCAGTGCCGCAACTGCCTGCACAACACCAGCGGGTTCAAGTGCGAACGATGCGCCCCCGGTTACTATGGGGACGCCAGATTTGCTAAAAACTGTACAGGTATTGTCTACAGTTTAGTACAGCAGAGCTGAGCAAAAGAGAGCACAGAATGATCTGTGGATGATCACCCAGAGATCAGAGATACCTGAACCATACCCTATGGCCCTGGCAGGCAGGCAGCGCTCCCAGCCATTTAGCTGGTGGGATAATTTGGATGCCTGTTCAGTTGAATCATCCCAAGCATCAGGGAAATATCTCTTTCCATTGACCAAGAGCAAGTTTCAGACCCCAGACTCCAGCATCTCTAGTGTCTGGACAGGATTAATGTAGACACTGTTGTGTCCTCCTGAATCTTCTTTTAAATAATGGTATCTGAGCTTTCTTTGGGCAGAGACTTCACCTTTGTGCTTGCCCACGCCATGTGCTGTCCAGTATGACCACTCAGACTGATGGTGCTTAAACACTTGGGAATAGTCTTTGGGGGAACTGCCCTGACCCAGTCCCCACTCACTTTCTGCTATTTGCTACACTGGTAATGTACTCTGCATTTCCTATGAGCCAGTGCAATCCTTCTGGTTACTGTATTTCCATACCAGAGATGACTGCACTTTCAGAGTCTGGTAAAGTGCTACCCAGAGGACCTTACCACAACATACTGGCACAGAGGGTCACAAAGGCTTATCTTCTATAACATAATTATTGTCCTAACTTACGTCCTTTGACTTCATGCCTTTTGTCCTTGCTTTGGCTCTGGAAGACAAGTTCACATCCTCTTTCAAAGCACTTCGGAATAGCCACTGCTAAAGGCAAAATGCAGGTGCTCAGAGCAAGGACCCTGGGGGTCCCTCCCAACCTCTTCGGCAGGGTCTTTGCCTGAAGGATCAGAACACAAATTGTGGAGACAGATCACTCCTAGCTCTTAGCCTGACTCAAAGGTAAGACACCGACAAAGAACAACACCCAACCTGGACCTCAGAAGTGACCCAGGACCTCAAGGTACAGAGCTACAGGCCTCAGGGCCTTAGCAATGTCTTGATCCTTTTTGCAACTCACTGTTCACTTGGACTTAGCTTTTTAGTACCTTACTATGAAGTGCTAAAGATGTGTTTTGAGATACACAGGATGGAGTCTGTGAAGATGTTCCATACTCAAGTGCCCTTTGTGCTGCTCTCTTCATTTGTAGGGTACCACATATGATATCACTATTGGTCCTTTCTGCTTTTATGTTCCATTAACAGATAGGAGTTGAATGTCCACCTCCAGGATGTAACTTGCATCACTAAGTCAGGTGCTAAAATTCCATTTACAAGGAACAGGAAGAGATGGTGCTTATGCACAGTGATTCCAAAAGCCCAAGCCCTGTATCCAAACCAACTAAAAAGACACCGGCTGTGGGGAGCAGCATGGCACAAAACTCACCTCCTGCTTAGATTTAGGCACCCTCTGTGATTCTGAGGTTGCAAAAAGAAACCTTGTTTATGAACTTCACTGCCTAATTCACCTCACCTGAAATGATTTAACTGCAATTCTCCCATAAGGAATGAATGACAGGATCTAGTCTGTGCCTCTTGAATTCGATGACGCTGCAGAAACACACCTAGCACTTCAACTCATCAAACTGCAGAAACTCTGTCCTGGCCATGGGCAAAAGCAAAGCTTGAAACACCTAAGAGTAGCTTTGCCAGAAGTATGAGGGTTACAGGGCATTCCAAGTGTCTAAACAGGTTATGCGATAGATAATTTTGGAAGGCATCTCTGAACATGGAGTTTCAAAACTCAAGTCAAACTTTTGTCATCTCAGTGTAATTTTTTTGTTTGTGCCCTTAAGTAGGTGCACAGGATTTCCTTACACAGGCTTTTCATGCAGAGCGTAAATCAGCATGGTAATTCTCTTCGTTAGCAGATTTCCTTGTAGTGTTTGATCTTTGCTAAAAATAAAAAGTGCTTGGGCACTTGAATATGTTGTGAGAGGTACAGCTTTTCCCTATTTAGAATTCAATTTAATGTTGAAGTTCACTTTAGCGAATCCTGATTTTGCAGCATTATGTTTCAGAGAATTACACATTTCTTGTTTCATCTTTATTTCTGCTGAACACCACAGTGTGCTGTACTTGGCAGTACTGCAGAGACTGCAATTCATCAACATGTCCACAATATTCAATTTGTGTAATTTACAGAGAAAGCTTATACTTTGTTTGGCATTGTGGAACAATTAGGAACTATTGTTTAGAATTGATTCTGAAATAAGACAAATCCTTCTTTAAAATTGAAAAATACAGAAGCAAAACAAGTGTAAGAATCAAGACAGTCTGCATACATGGTTTCCACAGAGAAGCTGAAAGGGTATATAGAACAAAAAAAGGCCAAAGAACTAAATGAACAAGCAGCTCCATCCAGATAAGTTCATCTTTTTTTCCTTTTGAGCAAAAAGACAAAACCTGTGTAGTTGTGAACAGTAGTTTTCAGCTGCTTTTAAATATTATTTTTTTAACCACATGTAATTTGCCACACTTCAAAATCTACACAAATGTCCCTCAGAAATAAAGATAAATTTAGAAGCTTTCTCTACCGGTAAACCAGGGTAGCATTTAAAGTCTTAATTTCCTACGAAAGATGTGGTACCTCTTAAACAAGTAGTTGAAAAATGGTCAGGGCTGGTTTTGAAATTAATTTGCTATACGTTTTTGTGTAGCAAACTACCAGATATTCATTTAAATAAGAAGACAATATTTTATTTACTTGAGGACCAATTTCATCCAAATTTTACCCTTGTAACTGTGATCAGGCCATCAGTGAATAACCTAGTTCCCACTATATAGGTAAAGATAAATCTCTGGTTTCAACTAAGCCTTTTCTTTCACTTCTTAACAAAAAAAAAATAATTAAAAACTAAAAATATTTGTAGATCCAAAACCTTGGAGGCACCCCATTCATAGAGACTGTGATAAGGTCAAAATACCTTAGCACAAAAACTGATTAGTTCTACTAACACTGGTCCACTTACACAAAATTATTCCAACATTAGTGCATCATGTTGTCTTTGAAGCTGTATTACGTATTTTCACTCATAATTCCTTGAATGTGCAATGTGAAATTTAAATATAAGGGTAATTCACAGAAAACAACGAATGGGCAGCAATAAAATGACAATAAAATATTTTGTTGCATGAGATTCTGTTGAAACCATGAATTACAAGATCAAAACAAATTCCAGAAAAATTGTTCCTGTGCTTATATTCTGCTTGAGTTTTTGGTGTTATAGCAAAGTGTTCCAAGAATATTTTAATCTTTAAGATAATATACTTTAAAAGGTCAATTAAACCTTGAAAGAAACCATTTGGATTAAAAATTAGACCTTTCAAAAAGCCACTTCTGCTGGCAAGAATGATGTTTCTCATTCAAGTTTGAAAAAACGTAAGACATCATTTTTTCTTTGTTGTAAGTGGTAGGAGATAATTACTTTTTGATATGTTCAAGTTGATGATGGAATTGAAGTCCACTATCAATCCCTGATAGCTGCAAAGCCTTTTTAGTGACAGCCTGACACAGTGTTGATAAATTCCTCAGAGCTTTGGAGAGATTTGTAGCTAATAATTAAATTTAGTTGTGCCATTTTTCTTAGCACATCTCCTAAATGTCACTCTCTCTGGACACTGATGCACGATGGCCCAATCTGGGCAACTCTGGTCTCATTGACTCTGCTTGTAACCAGGCTTTGAACAAGACATTTCAACAGAGGTGTTCTCATTCTGTTTTTCACTTTATATTTCATTTGGTTCAATTAGACCACACTGCAAAAAAAACATCCTTCTCTACATACTGAAGGTAAAATCAGTCCAAGAAGTTCTTGATATTGGTTTGACTATCCACGGACAATCCTAAATACAATAATTTCACTAGTCTGGGAAGGGGAAAGGGGAGTTTTACATTTTGAAGATTCTTCTTCCAAAAGTCCTTTCTTTTTCCCCCAGCATGTAACTGTGGAGGGAGAATGTGCGACAGCCAGACTGGAGAATGCCTCGCAGACAGTCCAGAAGCTTCTACTGACACAGACTGCCCAACCATCAGTAAGAACATTATCACAAGAATACCAAACATTAATATCACTCTTATACTTGGAAGCTTACAAACACTAACTTAAGTGCTTGGTACTCTAGTGGACTCAGCACTTTGACCATGGTCCCACAGGGCACTTAAATTTATGAATATACACGATGGTCTGCTGATCGAGTATTTAAACATGTTCTCACACACTTGTTTGAGTGCATACATATGTCCTACTCTGTGATACAGACTGCATGTTCAGGTACAAGCTGCAGAGCTGCAGGAAAGTGTCACCAAAACCACTTCCACAGACTTTGAGACACAGGGCTTGCAAAACAATATTCTGGCCGTAAAAACTGCCCTCACAACTTTATCTGGGCCAGTTTAATTTATGGTTTTCTAGTTGTACATCTGTTGTGGTTTAACCCCAGCCATCAGCCAAGTACCACACAGCAGCTTGCTCACTCCGTAAGGATCAGAGAAAGAATCAGATGGGTAAAAGCCAGAAAACTCATGGGTTGAGATAAAGATGGTTTAATAGAGAAAGCCGTGCTCAGCAACAATAAAAACATCTCTCTATTATCAACCCTGCTGTTTATGTTCAGCACAAATCCAAAACACAGCCCCATACTAGGCACTGTGAAGAAAATTAACTCTACCCCAACCAAAACCATCACATCTAATATAGGCTGTTTCTGTTGACAGATTGGCATATATCCATCAGTCAGTTGCTCTTCCATTATCTCCCATATTCTAATGACAGGAAACCTGAAGAGTTCCCAGGAGCATTATGTTGTACCCATTGGTAACCACTTGTATTTTTTTAAATGTTAGTATATTTATACCTGTGGTATAATGCAGACCATGTAGCACACATGGGTTCCTAAACCAGCTCCCAAGAAGGGGGGTTATATGCTTAAGTGCAACCAGAAGGAAAGCATTTGAGACCTGCTACAATATCAAGCAAAAGGATCTGTAGGAATCTCTGTTTCACATTCACCTAAGTCTCTTGCACTTAGTAATGGCACCAATATCACTAAAAACAAGGCGGCATTGCAATCATTCAGTAAGGACAAGGATATAGTTCTGCACAAGCACTTTCCAAGCATGTTATAACTGTGTTTTTGGAAGTTGTCCTCCTAATCAAGTAGGCAGCTAAAAGCCCATGTGCTGAACATCCTTACTTCTCATACCACTAAAATTTAAATACAGATTTTTGGGTTCTGACAAAATGCAGTTGGGGTTTTTTTTGACCCTCATCTGTTATTCTTCAGGCCACAAACATGCAGAGCCTAGGGAATAGCCAGGAAATACCTCTCCCTCTCTCCCTACTGATTACAGAATTGCTGTGGCAGGCCCTTTGAGTAGTCCCATATGGTGCTGCTCAGCTGGAAATGTCATAACTGTACTGTGGGACCTTGGAAGTAGGTGAATGAAAGTGAAAGAAAAATGGGTATCCATCAGGATCCATCAATGACAAAGAGAGGAAACACCATGGGGCAAGAGCACTACAAAATGAATTTATAACATGAATTTAAGATACTTGCTGTTAACTGGCACAAACAGTAAAGAAAAATGGTGATCTCTTATTTTCTTATCAGGCTGCGATAAATGTATTTGGGATTTGACAGATGACATCCGATTATCTGTTCTGGCTATTGATGAAAGCAAGTCGACTTTACTGAGCATTTCTACAGGTCTTGCAGCTCAAAAGCGTTTGAATGACCTGAACCTCACTACCACCCATCTCCAGGTACAAACATTGATGACATTTTATTTTTTAATGCAATTTGAATCTTTGAATTTCCACTCCATTCCTGTAAATCTCAGTCCCCGCCCTCACGAGAGATATAATTTGTTTTCAAATGCACTGACATTTTTCCCCACACACAGGAGGCAATGGCCAAAAAGAAGAACCATGCTGCACTTTGGACCATCCAGGTTGATGATGCTGCAGATGAAATGAATGATCTCCTCAGAGAAGCAGCAACACTTGATGAACAGGTTTGTTTATAGCCTCCTGCCAAAACTCTGAGGGTTTATATTTTGTCATAGTTGCCTGTTGGCATAAGAGGCTAGTATAGAATAGTTTCAGATGGAAGGGACCTACAAAGATCATCTAGTCCAACTGCCTAAGCAATACAGGGATGATCAAAAGTTAAAGCATGTTATTGAGGGCATTGTCCAAACGTCACTTAAACTCTGACAGACATGGGGCATTGACCACCTCTCTGTGAAACCCATTCCAGTGTTTCAGCCCTCCTGACAATAAAATATTTCCTAACACCTAGTCTGAATCTCTAGGTTCACCAAACAAAAGTGGGTGTGCCCTGAAAGACAGTTGTGAGAACCTTCTATTTCACGTTTTCTACTTTAATTCTGAATTAAAAGCATAAATGACTTACCAAATCTTCTTCACAGAAAAGGAAGAAGGTAAGGCCAAAGCGTGTTGAGTGTGGTTGGAGGTTTGTCATCAATCCCAAAAAGCTTCCCCTCAGGATCTGAGTTTCCATTTGCCCCCTACACATTTGATCTGAGATAGACACACTGCCTTTCTCTTTCACATTTTGATTTCTAATTAAGTGAAGTGACCAACACTAAATTAGTTCAGATTGACTTTGTACTGTATCTATTTTACATGTATGCTCTTGTAAAATTAAATTAGCCAAAACTAGGCATTTCAAAATATATTATAAACCTGCCAGTTTAAAAGGTTTTTCATGTATCCACTGAGATGGGAGCCTGATCAACACTCGAGATACTTTTAACACCATTGTAGTCGTAAATGTTGGATCTGCATCCAATGGCCAGGCTATAAAATTAAGGTTATCTGCTCTCAGCTCACACAACACTTTCATTGCACCCTAGAACAATACTGTTATATGTTAAGAGAAGAAATAGGGTTCAAAATTGCTTGGTGTAGTAAGACTAGATTATATTTCATGCTTATTGCAAAATGCCAGACCTTATAGTCACTGTACCAATTATTTCACAAGACAAATTAAAATTATGCCTTAAACTAAAACTCAAATACAGGAGCAAGCAGGGAGAAAAAAAAACAACTCAAAGGAAAGTGAAAGAGAAAATTTAGGTTTGGGTGTTTATAATCAACAGTTACTTAGCAGAAAGGGCACCTAGGAATTATAAAGACTAGGCCTGTACTCAAGAGAGCTTTGATTAAATCGGCTCACACATACAGCTCAGTGTCTGTGAATATATGTCAGAGCTCAAATGCTTCAGCCTCTCACAATGTAGTTGGCGGGCAGGATTATTAAGGCACTAGATTTTCTATGAATATTTAGTGAATTTGGATAATAACTTTTCATTTTCAGTACTGTCTGGGGAGTTCTTAGCTCATTCCTCAATTTTATTGTCCTTTAACAAATAAATTCAATGTTTCCTCTGGTCTTTTCTCCCTTGTTACTTCTAATTCTTGTTCCACACCAACACTTGTGATTGCTTGCAAAGGCATGGAAATAATGGACCCAGACTCTCAGAGTGGAAGGAAGACCACAATAATAACTGAGTATATTGAACTCTGTGGTCTTTCAAGGCACTTTTATGGAAAATGGGTGCTAGGGCCTTCCGTGTGTTTTGCAGAGATACGCACCATTTTCTGTTCAGAGCACTTCACATGCACGTCCCAGTGTCTCAGGTGTTGCTGCAGACTCTGATCCAAACATCAAAGACAGGATGAATGCACCAATTGTAGGCAAAACCTCCTGCTAAGTAAGAGTAGAAATGTGACCTGTAGCTCTCTGAGTCTGCATGGGATGAGCTTTGAATAAAACAGCATGTAGCTTAATCCTGAATGTTTGGCAGACATGAACCAGAATCCTTTCTACTAACCCTTGCATTTGTTCTATCAATATGCCCATCCCTTTTAGCAGTTCTGGCTGCCCTGGTCCTGCCTTCAAATGCCACCTGGGGCCTTCACAAACCCCAAGTGAAAAGCTGGGAGAAGGCTGATGCCAGAGCTGAGCCTGCAGCCAGAGCACGGCTGAGCCCTCTGTGCTTCTTGCAGGGTCAAACAAATATGAAGTGAGCATAACAACAGCCAAGTATCTTCTGGCTTATGAGGTGTCAGGGCACCTCAAAACCAGAAATCAGCTTTAGAGTGGGAATTTTTGCTGATGCAGCCTGAAAGGAGACTGGGAAACAAACACATTACCAGTGGTAAATGTGTCGTGTGGATTTATACACACACACACACACACACAAAGGGTCCAGGAAGTGTTGATGGCACAATGGTCACACGGTTTTCTTTTTCCTAGGAAATAGTGAAAATTAAGTCTAAGTGCTCCCAGCAACCCTCTTGGAAAGATGATGGCATGGTAGCTCCCCATTTCCCTTACATGTAAGGAAACACAATGCAAAGTACAGCCTCCAACACAGGAATATGGCTATGCTTTTCAGAGTATTTTCAATCCTTATGCTTTTTCTTGCTTTTAACAAGTTTCAGCACTGGGGACCTCACTTGAGGAAGATACTAATCTAAAAATGGTTGTGAGCTTGACACCTTCTTTGTTCTATATGCTTACTCAGGAAATGCCACACTCAGCAAAATGAGCCAGCCCCACTGGATGCCTGGGAGACTCATCAGATGCAGTTTTACAACTATACATAATTTATGAAAATTTGATTGCAGCAAATGATGGATAAATATGGGGCAGATTTTAATCTCTCACTCTGCAATTCTGAAAACACCAAGACAGATCTGCATTTTGAGCACCTTTGTAAATACCACTTTATATGATAAAAAGGACTTTCACATGCTCATCAGGAGAAAGCAAAACGTGTGTTTATACTGCTCATCCTCACATCTGAAATCTAATGTTTACTTCGTATGGTTTATTCATAGGGAAATGAAGCGTCCAGCAAAGGCCTACTGGTACAGAAGGAAACCATGGAGACCAACAGCCGTGCTACTCAGCTTGTGCAGCAGCTCAATAATATGAGAGATAACATTGAAGGTAAATAGATTCCTTTCTGGTTCAGCTCAGTGTCAAGAATGTATTAGTGAAACCTTCACATGTTAATGAATCTTCAAGAATGTTTACTGTCCTACATATCAAAGATTTTATCCTTTGATATATAGGACAGCATGTAATTTAGGACAACAGTAAACACTTTGCAAGCACAACTGCATTTAAAAAATATTTCCTAGTCAGAGATAATCATCTTCATCTGGAATACCTATGACATATTCTTATCATTCTGATGTATGAAAATTACACTAAACCAATTGCAGTGTCTTCTTTGGTAACTACAGAAAGCAAGAAAACCCCAAATGAATGTACTCAACCCTGTCCCCTGTACAGCTGCGTCATGAAAGCCTCCATCCTGCTGTTGAACACACTGGTTTCCCCCAGACTTCAGCAAAGCCAACAGTATGCAAAAGCTGTCTATGGCACCAGAATAGAACAGACTGGTAGCTGAGCTTAAATGGCCCTTTTTCCAATTGAAATGTTTGATTAATAGACCTGAGTAGCTCAAACTTAGTAGTTACTGCAAGCTATATCAACTGTTATCCTTGCTTATCCTTACCTCTATGGGTGCTCCAACCATTACTTTATTTCAGCAAACATGGATAATTTATACCATCACACAAAAGAGGCAGGCTAAAACTAGGTTCATAGCATGTTACATTTGTACTACCTTCTTTCACACCTCTTGCTAAACCACCTCTGGCTGTCTGGTCATTTGTCACATTTTATTTCTACAATTACTGTTTCAGTATGAGGCCTCATTGTATGTCACTAACAATCATACTTGATGTCTGTGGATCATCCTTTTATATCATTAATTGGTTTGGAGAGGACAGGAACAACATAAGGCAGACATGTATCTAGTTTGGCACACAAATAACATAATCAGGTTAAGCTATTATGGATGAAGCAACATTCCTGGCTGTGAAGAAAGTAAAACAGTGGGAAATAAGTAGGTGAAAATTATTTCCACTGTGCTCAAAACCATTCTTCTACAGGGGCATCACCCCTGTAGAAAGCAAATCACTCTTTACTGAAGAGAAGGTGTATGTGTGCACACAAATATGTGTGTGCCAGCACAAGGAAAAAGAGCTCCATGGAGCCCCTGGCTGTGATGAGTACTGCTCAGTATGGGCCTTTAAAGCTTCCCTAATGAGCTCAGGGCCCAGCAAGAAAATGCATATGAAGACACTCTGCCAAAGAGCAAGTGGTGCCACACTTACACATCTGCCTTTTATAAAAATCTTACATGTACATAATGCTGGTTTTGCCAGCTCTGGTTATCTGCAAACCTAGTGATGAATGGAAGCCAAAGGCATGCATATCACAGGGCATAAAAGAGGAGGTGGTTTCTATTGGAGAACAGGGAATGAGAAGTGGGTAAACTTTGTAATGCTTACACTAGGGATGGGTAAACTCAGTTTCAGCTGCAGGGATCCAACAGTGTTTTTTGAACGGAGATCAAAACCTTTAAAGAGCATCTATCTCCAAACCAGCTAGGCAGTATACCTCTTTAGGGTGCCTCAAACTTCTGCAGATGGAAGAAGAGGTTACTTCAGTCTCCTTACCATTGTTGTTATTTAATAAACATAACATTTGTGCAGCAACACTTAAAAACCTAAATCCTGGATGAAAGCCCCAGCCAGCTACATGCCACAGAACTCAAAATAAAATTATGATCCCAAAGTGTAAGAACTGCCAAGCCAAATAATGCACACAGCCCATGCCTGTTCTGATGAGACCTCTACATATGTCAGAAAGTGTGATTTATTTACAGGTTTGATTTTAAGACTGGATTAAACATAATAATTATCTACTGTAGAGTTGAATTAATTAAAACTTTCTTTTGCCAACAGTATGATCTGGATTCACAAAAGTAAAAGTACTCCACAGTATTTACTTCTCTGTAGTCACAGTGAATTGACCATCTGTTTCTTTTTCCACCCAGAAATAAGCAGCAAGTCAAGATACTATGCAATTCAGCAACAACAAGAGCTGAGCTCTGAAGAAGTTGCCCAGAAGCTAAGCATGGCTGAGGAGATGTTGAAGGAGATCAAACGTCGTAAGCCTTTCACTAATCAAAGACAACTTGCAGATAAGGAGGAAAATGCAGCAGATAAGTGTGAGTTTTGAGCCTCTTTTCCATTCACTCACATGTTGATGCACAGCTGGCACATGTTGGGCAGCTCTGGTGCACTGCTGAGCCCCTGGTGAGGACCAGCAGGCACTTGGCAAGCACGAACTAGTGTGCTGGACATGCTGCTGCTTCCAGATGCCTGCCACAAGTCTTTGCTGGTGCTTGCTACTCCCCGTGGCAGAATGGGGAGAAAAAGATCTGTGTGTGCCTGTGCACTGCAGCACCTCAACAACAGCTGCTTAGGAAGGTTCATGGCAGGGCTGGAATTGCTCATGTGTCTTTTCCCCTGCCAGCTCCACCATGGGGACAGCAAACTCCAGCAGAGAGAGAAAAACTGCTGGCATGGGAAAGAGTGGAAGTCTAGTTCTCACAGCTTGGTGAACATGAGTCAGAACATGAGACTTAAGGACTGTCTTCTCCAGAATAGCCTGCCTAGGTTTAACAGTGAAGACCAAATGAAAAGTAAGGAAAGACTGACCTAGTTTCTTTTAGGAAAATCTACTTGAAAGGGGGAACTAATAGGATTAAAATGAGATAGTAAAATGAGGGGCATCTTTCCTTTTCAAAAGACAAAGGAAAATTAAAATCTAGGTATATGATCTCTCAAGTGAGCTTTGTGAAATGTGTTTTACTATCACCTGGGTAACAGCAACAGAAATGGTTGTATAGGTAAGTTTTGTCAGAAATCCAAGCTTTGGATTTATTGGCCTGTTATTTTTCTCCCAGTGCTACAGCAAGTTGAAGTATTTCATGAGAAGTACAATGACACCAGATCCCTAGTATTTGATGTGCTAGAGCAGCTCAGCGAACAGGATGTGAAGCTGTCAGACCTGGAGGAGGCATTAGACCAGGCACTTGACTACGTTATACAAACAGAGGATATAAATAAGGAAAACACGGCCAGTCTCCAAAGACATGAGGTACTGTGCACTACATTTATCACAATTATTGTCTGTGAACACTCCATCTCTGCCATTGCTTAAAATAGTAGATTGCACATAAGCTAGTCAGGAATCACCACACAAAAAAAGAATTTCTCGGTCCACTCAGCCGGATGAGTTTGACTCTTCAGTTCTAAGAAACAAGTTGTGGAAGTGGAAGGTGCTATTATTTATTTGTGGAGTGACAATAAATGACAAACATGCTGGTGTGTCATGTCTCATCAGACCAAAGAACAGATGGATACTTATGCCTAGACTAGGAAGGCATATTGTAGCAAAGCTTGAAATTTCATGTAGTATGGCTGCTATAAATATTGTGGTGGGATTGTTTAACCTATTATGTACTGACTTACAATGTAGAAGGACACCATGCTCACAAAAGTAATTCTATTTAATGAAAATTATTATTTAAAAATATTGCACTGCATTTGTGCCCCGGGCTGAGTGCATTCATAATGTCTCATCCATACTTTCTCTCTGATCCTCTTCAAACAAAATGCATCCCCACTCTTCAGGAAGAGCAGATGGTTGTCCTTGCATCTTCATGCATAAATCCATTGTCTTAACTGCTCCACAATAGGTGCTCTGAAATTGGGTTTCCTACTTGCTGGGCATACAGATTAGTTATAAGGATATAGCAGTTTTTTCTCTATGCCCTGTTCAAATGAATAGTTTCAGAGGAGAGCTGAGAGAAGACCTGTCCCCACAGCATGGAATGTTTGCCTGTAAGTGGTGGTGTTAGGTTCAAATCCCATATGGCTGATGATGAAATTGAATTTTCAGGTCTCTTATCCCAGAAAAGTACCCAATCCATCATCCATATAAAAAAGATTTTTTTTTTTTCTCTTCCCAGCAGTTCTGTGACTCTTTCCCAGTTTTCTTCAGTTTTCTTTAAGGAATGCAAAACCAGAATATTCCACATAAAACTTTTCATTTACTTTTTCAACAAAGAATAAAATGACAAAGAGAACAAATTGAGACCATTTGAAGCAAATTGTTTTCATTTCAGTGGCTGAATTTGTTTGTGTTCTGGAGGAGAGGGAGTTAAGGAGGAGTTTTGTGATTTGAAGAATGATCCTGCAAATGCAGGCCAACCTCTGGGTTTCATATCATCAGAGGATGAGTTTTGAGCTCTTGAAATTTGCAGTGCTAGAAGTTCATGATGATGTGGAAGGTCTAATAATTCAATAGAGAAATCAGGCCTGCTGTTCTCATAAATCCTCCTACAAGAGGTTGTGATCCTTAAGTACAAAGCCTCTTCTGTTGTTCCATTGTTTCATAATTACAGTGCCAAGCTGCAACTTGTCCCACACTTATGAAGCAAAGCCTGAAGTGTGTAGTTGCATTTGTTCACTGTTTTTAACCAGTTGGATCTTTATTATTCCTCACAATGAAGCCAGATGCTGTACAAAAGAGGTCATTCACATCAGCTTTACTACCGACAAAGAAAAGAGATTTCTCTTCTGTAGATTTAAGAAAACTCCAGAAAAAAATTAATCTCCAGGTCACTATGAAAAATCCATGTTTAATTTGTCTCTCCTGGCAGGGCACAGAATAATGCTTCATTCCAGTAGCTGCTTATGCAGTGATACAAAATAAAATCAATAAATTAATAACAAATCACTTAACATTTCTTTCACAAAAACAAAAGAGTGCAGAGTCACATTATAATATGCAGCTATTAGAGATGTCTGAGAAAATAAGACTTCAGATATGTCTAAAATCTCTTTAGTTCACCACTGTCTTTTGAATTCACTTGACACTGTATTTTATCAATGCACAAGTGATATCGGTTGTGATTTATATTTTGGGGTTTCTTTATAGAAACAACACGAGAAAGTAAAAGAGAAAATAGATGAAGTGAACAGCATTCTGCTCAGTGCCACAACTATTTTGGAAGGACCACAAAAGGTCAACTCTGATTTAAGTGAGGTGATAAAGGTAGGTGCCTCAGAGGCTTGTTTAAAGGATACATCCTGATTTTTTGAAGTCATATGTTTGGACCACTAATAAAAAACCTCTCCTTGTTATACTACTTCAATGAAATACTGATTAATATCCCCTGAAAAAGTAGAACTCTTGGGTGAAAAACTCTGTAACTCCAGTTTATTGCCTAAAAAAAAAAAAAATATTATAATGCCACCTTACTGTAGGCAAAGCTTAATGAAAGACTTTTCTGTAGAGTTCTCAGTTAGTTCATTACAAGCAGCTGTCAAAAGATGCTCTGGTAAAAGACTGCACTATAGGCTAAATTTCTTTTCTAGTGCCTAATGAATGAGCATGGAAGAAGACTAAATATCTCAGATATCACGGTTAAAACCAGGCACTGTGGAAAACTTATAAAAACCAGATTGTCTTATAGAAATCCTATTCTGGAACTATAGAATGCTATCCAGTGCTTTGAATGAGACATGGTGCTGTAGGAAATCTTTTGAAATTTTTGAAATTTTAGGAGTTTGGATTTTCTATGAAAAGATGAAGAAAATAAAACTGTGATTTTGCTAACAAATATTTATGTAAGCTGTTTTTTTCCTTCATGATTTATTTTAAAATTTTGAAATAATTTAATACAAATTACAATTTTTCATAAGCATTCTTTTTGGTCATAATTGCCCACTTCTTAACACAAAAGCAAAAATCAAAAGTCATTAATTTTCATTTGAAAAAGTAACTTGAGAAAACAGAAAGACAGCTGTGATCAAGCAGTATGTTTGATTCTTTCTCCTGTGTTTTGTGCAAAATGAATTGCTGCAGTTTATGATTTCATGTTCCCCACTCCTGCGGGTAAGTTTACACATGGAAGATGTTCCCACTGCAGGGAAGGAAGCAGGATGCAAACATCAAACATCTTCCATCCTCATCAACAATGTTTCATTCATTCATCCTTTTTCTCTCCCTCAATTTCATCCTTTTTCATATATTTTGAGGCCACATTTATAATTTACAAACACATCAGCAAGCTTATGTATTGGAGAGAAAGAGAAGCCCGTTTGGTCTTTCCCACAAATATTTCATATAAGCAAAAACCATGGCTAAGGCAAAGGGATACTACTTTTCCTTGCGTGTACATATATATAGGTAGTATTTAGGTGGACTGATTTACAAATTAGACTAACCCAAGGTGTCTTAGCATGTGGGATGCCATGGAGATGGAAAGGGGCCAGGGCCCATTTTATATGTTGTGCCCCAGCTCACAGCTGTACAAATAAATTTTCTGCCCCTCTCCAGCAATTGCCAAATTGTCACCCAGGGCACAGGCACCATCCCATGCTATTCCCAAGGAGGCATGTTTGGGGGAGTAGGACCTGGCCAGGGCCAAAGCAATGCCAGGGCCCATGCAGTAGCAGGATGAATCACAAACCCAACAACCACAGCATTATTTATTTCATTTATTTAATATTATTTAGAAGTCACAAAAACCTAATTTCTGGTCTGCAGTCTTCACAGAGAAGAAGTTTTAAAAAAAAAAAAACAAAAAAAATTATGGCTCTCAGCTCCAACTTTAGAAGAACCACAGTGAGGGGATTTTTGTAAAGATCTGGTTTAATTACTTCATCTATTAGCACTTCACTTTGAAAGACTTGGCACTGGCACAATTCTGGAGAAAACATACAAGACATATAGTAAGATATTTCTCATCTGTATTTCTTTTGCATTTTTTGTATATCTGTCTAATATCTACTTAAGGGTTTCCTGGAGTTTTGGCTGATTTTTATCTTCCTGCATTTATCTTTCCATGCTGACATTCACCTTTAGATCTTTCTCTTCTTCTCTTAAAAATGTAAAATAAAACAACTATAAGAGAAAAAAGAGGACCTTATAATAATATAAAGGATAAAATAAAACATAATAATCAAAATACAGGCTTGATTTTTTACAATTTTCATCTTCTTTCCTTTCTTCCATATTTTGTTCAGAATGCATCAGGGTTCTACGCAGAAATAGATGGTGCAAAAAAGGAATTGCAAGAAAAAATAGCCAATCTGTCTCTGTTTGATGATGGTTTGGTAGAAAAGGCTATGGATCATGCAAACAACCTAAGAAGACTTGCTGATGAGCTGGACGGGTAAAATTTAACTTCAGCAGACTCTATTCATAAAAGTGCTATTTACTGAACAGCTGAATGAACTAAAGACAAGCAGAAATACAGTAACCATAAATAGGCACTAAAAATCAGTGTTAAGTCATGGATAGAAGGACTTGTCATGGTCCAGAGAGAACAACTGAAGTTGAGCTAAGCAAAATCTATTAAACTTTTTAAAGAATACACACATATCTTGTATGACATTCTCTATCTTCTAACTGGGCATATTGTTCTCTTCCCACAGTAAAAGAATAGGAAAAGTAGATTACTGAAAAGTAAAGCAATATAGACAGATTAAATGGGGTTTACAGAAACACCTCATTTAGTAAGATTATTCATATAAAAAAATATTTAGCATTACAGAACACAAAATGGGCTTTGAGATAATTTTTGTTCAAGAACTGTTTTACAGATGGAGTAGTTCTGATACTCAGTAGGTTTTGTCCCAGTGAAACTGGCCCACAGTAACATGAAAAACTTACTGTAAGTCTTTCTAGCTTGCTGGAAGATACTGAAAGCATCAACACTGCACCAATTTACTACTAGACTAACCCACTACTACTACAATTTTACTACTTCTAGACAGATATGGGACTACCCACAGAAACTGGGACTACCCACGGAAAAATCACTGCTGCAAATGAATTCTTCCATAAAATATGTCACTGAATTCTCCCTTAAGTAACATCATGGACATACGCTTTTGGCAGATAAACTTAAAACTGCTCTTCAAGTATATTATCCTAATACCAGTTGTTTTTTAATATTAGTATGCCCTAGATAGGAGATTAAAATAGAGAAAAAAGTAACAGATGGTTTTCTTTTATACAATTGTATAAAGCTGGCGTCTGAAACTGTTCTATAACGCCACACAAACTACAGACAACCTAAAAACCAAACAATATGTTCAGTCTGAGATCAGCTAACTCAGGGCAGCAGAATCAATTGAAAGAAAATACCCCATATGGCTAGCCTCCTTCCCTTAACAAAATAATTTAAAAACTACTACTACCAAGTGAAACATATTAGGAATTTCACAAAGAGCAAACAAAAGTAATTGCAAAATGTCCAGACAGAAATATGCCAACTCTTATTTGTTAAGAAGATTGTCCCGCAGTGAAACTTTAATCCTCTAAAACATTTTTCCTGTCTTCAAATCATTTTGGTTTTATAGGTTTGTTTTATTAGCCTGTTAGGCTTTTATTTGATAGAATTTATTCTTTTGCCTTTGGGGACTATAACAGAAAATTCTTGCAATAGTGCTGAATCTGGAAACTTAATAATCCCTCAGTGTGCAAAGACTTTGAAGTCAATGCACACACGTGAAAATGAATGTATTTAGAATCTATATCTCACATATACTGTGAAATCTGCTTATCACTAAAACATTAAAACATAATATTGACTCAAAATTGTTAACAGCTGAAGGTTGAGCCCTGAACCAACTGCTGTTTTTGCATCTCCCCTTATCTCCCTGTTATCACCTAATATGTAAATCAAGTTCAACCATGCCATCAGAATTTTCTTGTGTTTTTTAAATTTAACTTCTTGCAAAGTTTCATGATGATCTGATCCTCTCCCTTTTCCCACCTACTTTTGGAAAATACAAATATGCAAGTGATACATCTGTCACTGGCACACACAGTTCCATTCATGGACAGGAGATATTCCTAAAGAAGGACTACTGATAGATCTGTTATTCCATTAATTTATGGGATATCTAATTTAGATTAAAAAAAGATAAAAGCTCAGTAGTCACTTGTTGCTGCTCAGATGTTAAGGGCAAAATTCCCAGAGTTAAATGATTGGGAAGTACCTTCTATCCACATAGTTTTCACCTGTTTCAGATTGGTCATAGACAATGAAGAGACTACCACTTAAGCCAAGTATATTTATGTGTGTGATTATGTAGTCACAATTCACAGAATGTTAAGAAAAATAATCAATTTGAAACTATGATTCAGTTTGTTCTCTTTCTTCTTTTACTCTCTTTTCAACAGGAATTTGTTTGGTGTTGATTCAAATGGTTTGGTACAAAGGGCAATCAATGCTTCAAATGTGTATGAAAACATTGCTGGTTATATTGAAGAAGCTGATAAGGCTGCATTGCTGGCACTGAACACAACAAACCGGGTCAAAGATGTACGTCATTTTCATATCATCAGCTTTTACTTTGCAATGTTACAGGGACTTCAGACACCTAAGTGTAAAGAAAAAAACAAGATTTAGCTTAACTGGCAGGATTGAACTTCTCATTGCACTTTTTTTCTGCCCTTTATTATTTCCTGAATTAAGTCATATATGGTTAAATACTCTGCCAGTCTAAAGTCCCCTGGTATTCAAAGAGATGCAACAGGTTTTTTCTGTCCCTATCCCACCCCGGAGTGATGCTGCTCTGTGTTGTGACTCATATTGAGACATTTCTGTGAAAGTCCAGACAACTTCCTGGCCTTCAGTGCTTGAGTCCTACTTCTTCACTCAGTGCCATGTGGCAGGAAAGGTGGTCAAGACATATAACAGAAACAGCACCATTTCTCATAAAATATCAAGTTAAAATGGGACAAAGCCCACTCATGCACTCAGTGAAAGGATAAGGATGCTAATTTTGTCTCTGGCCTTCCTGTTCTAAAATGCCTTATATGTATTTTTTTTTGTGAATCTATAATTTGCAGTCTGTATATATGCTATTTACCAGCAATTTATTAGTGGGACAGCAAGAGGATTTGCGTAGATTAAAGGGGCCTGAAGCCCAGAGGGCTGTGAGATTTGAAGTTCAGCGCTCTGTTTCCAGCACGTTACTGCAGACTTCAAAGCAGTTCCCCATACAGTGCAAACCTTCAGCACCTATCTGAGATGACAGTAGTCACAGTGCCTAACTAACATGCACCATGAGTGTCATGTTAACAAAACTGGAGCTGATAAATTAAGTGCTTTCTGCACCATTGTTATCCAGTCTTGTTGTCTGGAAAACCATACATATCTCCAAAGATTTTTAAAACAAAAAATTCTGCTTTTCAGACTTTTTTTTTTTCCCATTCCAACTGCCAGTCTTAAATGTTAACAAAGAAAACAAAACTGCAGTTGCATTTATATGCAGGTAGTATGTTGTCCATAATTCAACACTATAAAGCGGAACATTTGGTAAGCGTTATTCTGACTTTCTTTTTTGGAACATACTTGCAGGCTGCAGTTGGAATTGATACTCAGGTTGTTTACCATAAGGGTAAAAGTGAAGAGCTTCTCATCCGAGCAATGCAGCTACAACGGACAGCATATGACAGTAACTATACAGCCTTTCTACTTTTGCAGTCAGCATAAAGGCATGCATGTTAAAATAAATTTCAAAAGCACATCACTAAGGCAGAACTACTGCTGTAACAGAATAGGTTATTGATCAAAACTACCACACAGGGTACTTGAAATGGCCACAGGCACAGTTTGAGTAGTTCATGGGTTATCATCCTGCCAGATGCTGAAAGTTTCTTTCTTTCACAGGAAGACCATTTAAGATACAACTATTGTTTAAAAATGTGACCTTGCAAACAGTTGTTCACTGGTAACTATACCCAGTTTAGTAGTACAACTAAAATCAAATCACAACAGTAAAAGTGTTCAGTAAGCTGGATTTCACCACTGAAGGACAATAAATCTAAAATGATTTTGGTCTTCATTCACTGTAAAAGAAAGAAAGCTCTAAAACTGCAGAATTACCTTTTCAATTTTTTGGGACCTTTTGAGTTCCTTAAAACTTTTTCTGTAGCTAATTCCCAGCACTTCTGGTAAAGCAAAGAGCAATAGTACTGACTGAGATACAGGTCTCCAGACTTTTTAAGACACCCTGTGGCAAGCAAATAGTGGCTAGGAGCTGCAAGGCTGCTTTTACCTCTAGATTACATGAGGTCAAGGGCTAGAATGTCTTATACTAAAAGAGGCTATGGTATAGTGTCTGTGGTGTATTAAATGCCTAATAACATACCTCCACAGAATTAAATTTACCTTTTTGGATGCCACTTTGATGCCACTCAACTTTACCTCCTATTTTCTCCCAACAGGTCATGATTACACCATTGCAGACACAAGCTGGCAGGTTAATGGCACTTTTGCCAGAATGAATGTTCTGCGAAACCAGCTGATGAGAGCCATTGCAAAAATGCAATCAGCAGAGTCAGGTTGGAACTTCATCTTTATGATGCTTTATCTTCATACACTCAAGAGCGTATTTTTATCATTGCATATAGCCTATGAAGATTTCAGTACTAGGGATGTCTAAAGGAATTTGACTGAAATTAGTAGACCTAGATAGCAAACAGCCAGCTTTAACACATTCATAATGAAATTAAATGTTTTGCCACCTGGAATTATTAACAGTCTTCTTGATCCTTTGGCTGGTTTTGTCTGGGTTTTGACTGGGGTAGAGTTAATTTTTTCACAGTAGTGATAATATAGAGATGTTTTTGCTCTTGCTGAGCAGTGCTTAGAGAAAGCCAAGGCCTTTCCGGCTTTTCATACTGCCACACTGCTGAGGATACTTGGGGCGCATAGGAAGTTAGGAAGAGGCACAGCCAGAACAGTTGACCCCAACTGACCAAAGGGATATTCCATAGCATATGACATCATGCTCAGTATATGAACTGGGAGGAAGAAAGAAGAAGGCATCAGGGAGACTGGGGGGTGGGAGAGAGGGACAAGGCACACAACACACTTGAATCTTTGAAAGAGTTCTCTTCTCCTCACTCCCCATTTATTTTGTAGTAGCGGTCAGAGAGCGTTTGGAGCAAGCTAAACAGAAAACTGCAGAGGCTGTAAGTGACATCACGACAGTAACAGAGGCTACGACCCCCATGGATAAGAACGTGAAGTTATGGTCTCAAAATCTGCAAGACTTCCAGCACAATTCAGAGACATATGACAATGTTGTGCATTCAGCTAGGGATGCAGGTATGGTGACCTGAATTTTGCCATTCCTTGGCATTAAAAAATCAGGGTATCATCAGAACATCATGTTGTATTAATTGTTTACATTGAAGATTCATTGTATATAATATTCTAGCATTTTACCTCCATGAAAACACTTTAAAAATTAACAGTTGTCTATAGTCTTGACTATATTTTAACACTGTTGGATACTTAGGAATTTCCAAAAATTATTTAAACACTTAAGTGCTGAAGACTTATTGACTTCTAAGTAATTTTTATCAGAGTATCAAGGTCATACTGAATGGCAGATAGCTTGTTTAAACACTTCTTGCTATTATTACTGGTGATTTAGTGTTGGGGGGGGGTTTTAACATTGGTAGGCATTTGAAAACAGAGCCCTTTTGTCTTCAGTAGTACAATCATGGAGGAGAAATGGTCCCTGACTCGATGAGCTTGTAACGTAAACAAAGGGGGCAAAGACGATTAAGGAGAAAGTAAAATATTTAAGCAGGGTGATTGCTGGAAAAGCTTGTGAACATCACATTAATTTCACTTTTATTATTGGGGGAGGAGGAAAAGTAAACATTGGAAAACTTGTTATGAAAAATTTAACATAAATACAAACACAAAAGAAAAACCTAAGGCAGACTACAAAACAGAAAGGAAGATGACAGACAAGAGTGGAAAAAAGGCAGGGATAGTGAAGCTGAAACAAAGTGACTGTTGGAAGAAGGAAAAGAACAACTTGGAAAGAAAAAAAATCAATCTAGAAATGAAAATATTCAGAATAAAAAACTGGTGAGAAGTACCACTATTTATTGCTTAATATATTCCTAGTTCTGCTCAGGAGGCTCAGTAATCCCAATATATTTATGGCCACAGAAGCTGGAAATCCAGAACAAATAATTTTTTTCACACATTTGATGATACCATCACCTGCAGCACTGTTCAGCGATGTGTTGCCTCCTGGCAGTGCCTCAGGGAAGGTCTATAATTCCACTGAATCTATAACCAGAAAGTTTGAATCTAAGATCTACTGCCCTAAGTCCCTCCTTCTTCTGTCAGCAACTTGGCAACTCGAGTGTCATTTTACTGCAAGTGGTGTTACGAGTACCAAACCCAATATTGCTTCTAGTGTTGCAAAGTCACACTTTTCCCTCTAGGTAGGGGAGACCCAAGAGTCATGTTACTTTCAGAATTCAGTAATGAGTAAAACCCTTACACTAGTATTTTTCATTAAGTGAATGCTTCCAAAAACTGATTTAAAAGTGATTCCCTCCACAAGAAGAAATTCGGTACTATTCAATATCCCAGTTTCTGGATCCAGAACTGAAGGAAATTTGGATTTCTCTGAGCTTTACATCTAAAGGAAACAGGGAGTTGCTCCCTCTGGGAATGGTAAGGTCACTGTTAGTCACTGCACAGAGCCCTAGAAGAGTGTAGTTAATTTGACAGCAAGTGTGTTGGATTGCTGTAAAATTCTGTTGATCACCAGAGAGCTGCATTTAGGCTATGGGCTATGGACTCCAATTCTCATGTAAGATAATTTAAATGTGGATATGATTGGCCTTCCAGAAGGAAATGGTATGAGAAAAAACATCCAAGAGAAACAGTCTGCTATAGCTTGCACATGAAGGGTTTTGTTTTTATTCACCTTTACACTTGATTTACATTTAACATTTACCAGTGCCAGCTTGGTAGATAGAGCAGCAACACAGACTGCATTTGGCTCTTCATGCTCAAAATGCCAGCAGACATTCAGGATTTTAAAAATCTGCTCATACTAGCTGTTGTACTGGCAAAAATATTTCCAGTAGCATTTGAGATGCTTCCTAAGAGTAAATAGAGTTAAGATGGCCCATCTCCTAGTTGGTTATGTTCCCAAAAAGGCATGCATGGTACATGCACCAGAAGCTGTAAAGGACAGTTCATCTCATATATGATGTTCCTGGCAAAAACGTCTCCTTTGTGACTGTGGTTTTGCAGGTAAGGCGTCACCTTGAAAATACTGCATTCATATCAGAGAGCCTGGAGGGCCTGCTGAGCACACACTAGCTGTTGGGGAGATGCTAATATGCAAACTACAGCAAAGTGTGTCCTAGTACTTTTGTGGAGGCAGCTTTTCCACAGCATTTTTGGGTCTGAAGGCATTTGTTTTGTTTGTTTTAAGGTACAAAGGGGGCATGACTTTTTTTGCCAGAAAGATCAGGTGCAAGTAGCTCAGAAGAGAGAACGGTTCTGTACAGGAGGCTGACATGGGTAGTGCTCCAGACAGATGTGATTCACAGCCTGGGAAGATGCTGCCAGGCACAGTGGAGTGTTCCCAGGTCAGCTTTGTATTTTGCCAATAGAGGTTGATCTGACAGGAGAAATGTCCATTAAAGTCCAAAAGAAAGTCACAACAAAAGTTCAGACGGGTGCCTGGAACACTAAAACACCTGGCCATCACATCATTCCGATAGCACTACCATAAGCAGCTGAAGCCTCTAAGCTGGCATGTCTGGATTACCTTTGAATAAAGCTTGCACTTCATTTTTGGAAGGGTGAGAACTTGTCTTGGCTGTGCAGTTTCAAAAGACAGAGAAAACTTTTTTATAAATCAATTATTATACTAGTTGGGCTTGGTCTATTCATGCATTCTGTAATTACAGTTACTCAGAATGCACTGTAATTCTTTGAGGATTTGCTAAAATAATGTCATTTTAATGTACAGTAAGCATTATATAGAATATCTGATTACTGACCCCCAGCACATAAGACCTTTCAGGAGTTCATAACTGTAATACCTAAAGCCTACTCCTAGACTGAACTTGGAAAGCAAAACACGAGTGAAAACAGCCAAGCAGGGAGAGAACAGGACTGAGGCAAATACAGCTTTTTACTCTATCGAAAGAGAAGCAGACTTGTAGGACTCCATGAGATCCTCTCATATTCTGGGTTGATCTGCATGAGGCTGAGAGGTGCTTCAACCTTTAGTCAATCCAGACTGGAAGAACAGAAGAGTGATTGGAGTCTGCTCCTTCCTCCTTACCTTCTCAGTATAGCTGAGGATTAAGCCCCTCTACCTGCCTCTCTGCTATCTTCTCCTGGGAATGTTCAAGGGCAGATTGGATGGGGCTCTGAGCAACCTGGTCTAGAGGAAGGTGTCCCTGCCAGTCAAGAGTAACAAAATGCAGGGAAGAACACAAGAGGAGGTGGACATAAGTTGACAACCCCTAAAATATAACTGCAAACCCTACAAATCTGGTTTAACCTTTACGGTCAATTCATGTCATTAAAAATTAATTCTGAATGCTGGATCTTTCTTATATGCATGTAGCTTGCAGCTAAAATCACATTTCATTATACTCAGCTACATGTACCTACATTTAATTAAAGATGAAAAATGATGTGATGTGTAAATATCCTTCAAAGGGCAACATGTCATTGGAATCTGATGTGATAAAATTGGATTATAACTAAGGGCAGTTATTTTTCTTTCTTGATAATTTTTTCTGCTTATCTCTTTGGAAAAGGACTTACCTCCCTTTGATCACAACAAAGCCCCTGCATTTCCCTTTGATAACAATGACACTTGTACACGTACCACCACAAGACACAGCAGCGAAAGACCAAAGGTCCTGGACTCTAATTCATGACCCGTGGCAGATGTAGGCAGGAAGTTGAAGAGGTTACCAATCACAAGAGCTGGAGCAGGTAGTAAGTACAGCTTAGGTGCACACACACTATCATCTAAGGCTGCCTACTTTTGTACAGTACAGGCCCGTTACCACAGTCTGAAAGTGTCAGTGCTTCTGTTATGAGAGTGGGCTGTGAACCCCATGCAGATACGTCCCCTGTGCAGCCACTGCTGTTATCCAGGTAATGACCTTTGGGAGAGATGAAAGCTGAGGAAAACAACCTCTACAGCTCACCTACAATGAATTTGAAGAGCTCGTGAACCATAACTCCTAGATGCACTTCCCATGTCAGCCACAGATATCCAGTGAGATGCAGAACAAATAATCCTTCTGCTCCAGTTGCCATGCTAAACTTGGGTTTAGCATGTATTTGCCTTGAAGGAAGATGAAAAGGTTAAAACAATTAACATTTGCAGAGCTCCATGAGGAAAGTATTACAGAGGTAACTCACCACAGTATTACCTAGGAATCCCTTTAAAATGTAGTGTCATTTGTGCAAACTTATTTCTGAAAACTTTTGCAACACTAGATCCTTATAAATCACTACTCTTTCTGAAATCACTCTCTCTCATACAGCACAGTTAGGAGTTGTTCTTAAAACAAAAGGAGGCAGGTAAGTTCACCGAAGAGGATGAGAATAAATTTTTCTGGTGCAAAATCAGTGTTTCAAAGAGGAAAAAACCAAGTTGTCACTTCTCTTCTAACTACAGCGAAGAAACTTGAAGAAGTTTTTCCCAAACTCCTGGGCAAACTGCACAGAGTAGAACAGAAGGCACCAGCAAACAACATTTCTTCCAGCATCCAGCGGATCAGAGAGTTAATTGCACAAACCAGGAGTGTAGCAAGCAAGGTAAAACTTCTGGGTGGGACTTTTGGATACTAGTACTAATAATCAAATGCCTCTTACTATAACCTCCATTTTCTTGGGCTGTGTTGGAAGCCCAAACTGGACATTATCACCTCCTCTAAAATGGAGAAACAAAGCACCATGGAGGTCATTAAAATCTTTATAGTTTCTATTTTGCAAGTAGTTCGCATTATCATGGTAGTCAGGGTAGACCATTGCTAGAGAAGTAGGAACTTTAATAAAATTATTGGCCAGTGTATAAGATGGTCACAGCAACAAAACCACTCAAAGCTAAAACTAATATATCAACAATAGGTACCAGGAATAGTAACTGGGACAATTCAATGTAAACTTTTCCGAGATAACCGTATTTCTTTTTTTCCTTTGAAATTAATTTTCTGCAGGGTAAGAGAATCTTTGACTCTCACATATTTAATACAGAAAAAATGCTTTCATTATCATTCATAAATAATGAGAGTTTTTCTACAAGAACACCAATGTTAAAAATTAAAACCGTGTATCTGAATCCATTCAGAGCATTATTGTTTGTTCAAAATGCTGGAATATGCTGTCAATATATATTACTTTAAAAAGAAAGGGAAAAATCAGGATGTGTGCAGTGCTTGACTGTTCTTTAAAAGTACTTTGTCATTCAGGCACACTGTGTTTAAATTTGAAAACATTACTTCTACTTACGTTGAAGGCATTTTGAACTAAAATGAACAGGTTTTTCAATTTTATTAGCATCTCATAAATATCACCATGGATTCCATAATATAACAGGATTACTCAGAAACAGAAAATTGGTCATGGTACTCCCAAAGCAAAAAAATAAATTATGAGTAGAAGTTTTATAGCTATGTAAGAATTTCATTATGTGCCATACATAATGATGTAGCCCTGATTCAACTAAGAATATATCTATCTCCCACTGAAATTTAATGTACTATATGAATATGCTTAAGCAGAGTTAATTAGGACCTTTAATTAATTTTAAAATTAATTCCCTTCATCTTCTTTACAGTGTCTTCCAGAAATGATTCTTATAAACATACAATTTTATATGGCTAATATATAGGTGCCAACTCCACTCTTGCACTAAGCAAGGCTGCTGGCTAAGTATTCTTGCACATTTACCTTAAGTAATGACCCCAGGCAGCAATAATCTGTCTCACATGGCACACTTACAACTGCAGGTCCAAGTTTCCATGATGTTTGAAGGCCAATCAGCTGTTGAAGTCAATCCAAAGATCAACGTGGAGGAACTGCAATCTTTCACTTCCATGAGCTTGTACATAAAGCTTCAGAAAGACAACCCACAACTGGCAGCATCTCCAGACAGATTTATTTTGTACCTCGGAAACAAAAATGTAAGAGAATAACTCATTTAATTTTTTCAAATATATTAAAAAAAAAAAAAAAAGAAGAAGAAGAAAATTGAAATAGGTTTGAAGTTGCTTTTCCCTTGTTTTTTCCTCTCACCTCAAAACAAGAGGTGTCTACTATATGACTGGCATTGATTTTGTGACAAGCAAAGAGCAAGGGTACCTAAAACCCTTGTCCTTGAGATTTCTCACCTCAAACAATGAAGGATTCTCTCTTAAAAGGAAGTTAGACTGCCTATTGAGTGTACAGCTTTGATTGACACTGCTGCAAGCCACACTTGCTATCTCCACTGCCGGTACCATGGTGCTCTGAAGCAGTTAATGTCACCCGCCTGGCTTTTGTGAGATATGTTTTAATCAGTTTATGCTGCAGACAGTGTCAGTTCCAAATCTCTGAGGTCACGGGCCCACAAGATAAGCAGGTTTCCTTATCTGTGGCTTGTGCTGCTGTTGTACACTCTGTAGATCACTACTTTGAAATAGCTCTTCTTTAAATTGTGGTTCCTAAAAGAAAAAAAATCACACCTCTCAAGCCAGGTATAATCCTGGCAATTTGTTACTCGGGAAGAGTAAAGAGGTAGACTTTTATTTTTAAGCTTTTCTAAAGAGAATGTCTACTGAATATAAATCAAGTGAAAACCCTTTGGGCAGAATATTTAATTGCAGAGTAATACCTGAGCTTTAGACTATTACCTGCATGACACTGCACAATAAATACTGATGAACGGCTTCCCATTGAACATGACTAATTCACGGTCAGCAGACATCTCATGACCTTGTATTTACTGCTATCAAAACAGATATAAATTAAAATATCAAGAGACTTTTTCTGTACATCTTTATCTGGTGAAAGCAACCAATTAGAGAATGAAGCTTTTGTTTGTATTTAAATTATTTTAATACTAATATTAAAAGGTGTAATTTAGTTTATCAAAGCCCACCCTTTCCTAATGTTCTGCATTAAATGTCTTTCGATGTTGATTCTCTGATGTGCTTCTCCATTGGTCTTTTAGGCAAAACATTACATTGGTCTTGCAATTAAAAATGACAACCTTGTGTACATTTATAATCTCGGAGGCCAAGACGTGGAGATACCTCTGGATGCCAAGCCAGTCAGCACCTGGCCTTCTTACTTCAGCATCATCAAAATTGAGAGGTAAAGTGGTAATGTGCATTTTCCCAAAATCAAACAGTTAATAGGAACAAAACAATCAAGCAGAAAAGGCTGTGTCCATAATCTTCAGTGCCTGGTTCTACTCCTGCTGAAATAAATGGAAATTCTCTCTGCTTTTGAAGACCCAGGACCCAAGGGGCCAGATGGAGGAAGAGAAACTGTCTGTAGCTTCTCCCTTTCTTTTTCCCTAGTAGTAAGGAAATAAAAACCCTTCCTGGAGTTGGAGGCCTTCTTGTTCTTTTGTAAGTCCTGCCAAAATGAAACTCTCCTCTTTTAAAATTCCTTTCTACAGGATTGGAAGACACGGCAAAATGTTTTTAACTGTGCCCAGTCTTAGCAGCACAGACGAAGAAAAATTCATCAAAAAGGGAGAGGTTCTTGGTCCCGGCTCTCTTCTTAAATTGGAACCTGAAAATGCTGTTTTCTATGTTGGTGGAGTGCCTCCAGGATTCAAGGTTGGTCAGATAAATATTCTACATTCAAAACTAAATAGTGCAAACTTATCTTGCTGGACTTCCCTTTAAACATATAAATGGTAAATAGACAAAATGTCCTTATTTAGTCATTTATCATCCCTCTTTTAGCCATGGCAAAAAGAGTTTTCCCTTGCATATTATGGCATACATTAAAATGATCAGATTTCTGATAGCAGACATTCAGGTTTTTGGAAATATAACAAAAGAAAGGCTTGCTAGATGTTAACTCGCATAAATGAAGATATGAATAAGTCCAGTTTAACAAAGCTTGCAGGCTACCAGGTTTTTTTCAGTGCTAATGAGTTCTTGGTACTTAGCAATTCTCTTTTACAACTATCACAAAAATGAAAAGTAAGGTTTTGTTAATATTAGGACAGTGTAGGAAACTAGCAACATAGTAATTTGTTTGAATTTAAATTATCATTGGTTTAAATCCAGCCTTACAACAGCATGAAAAGCTCCTTGTGCAAAATAAGTCTGAAGACCTGTGTAAGACAGTTGCTTCAGTTTAGTTCCTAATAGTCAGCATAAATTAGCAACTCACTTACCTGCTTCTGTGAACATATCAATTCCTCTTCTTAGATTTAAAAATTGCTATGAACTATCTTGCTATGAAAATTACGTGGCTGAATAAAAACACACCTCGAAAGACTTTAGAGAATGCTAAATTCTTTAGGCTAACTGTAGGAGATGTTAAAAAGATCCAAATACTGAACCACGAGCAGCTTTCCTAACACTATAAAAACAGAGAAAGATTAACTCAATGTGTTTATGTATTCCTGAGCTTTGCATTGTTATGACTACCAAATATATGCCATGGTCTGAATTTTAGGTTTCTGAGCCCTGGGTGCAAATTGCCTGAGAATAGGACTGAGGACTGAAGATGAGTTGTGTGCGCGCGTGGACACACACACACGCACACGCAAAGTCATCCAGGAAATGAAGCCTCCAGGTCTGTCCTAGAGCAGGGCAGAGGAAAAAGAAACGAGAAAAGTGAAGGAAAATGGGAAGAAAAGGAATCATGATATTATTTGATAAGCATATGGGTCTCTTTCCCCTTAAGAAAAGACAACTAACATTTTCATTCATTAGCATATGGTCTTATTTGCTAAGAGATTTTACCTTTGATTCCAGGTTACATACTTTGCAAATACGAAATGTACCATTTACTGCTAGCCATTAGAAGTCTCATGGTTAACATAATTTAACAGAATAGTAGAAGAAACAAAAGGGAAAAAGAAACACGATCATTTACCAAATGTATCTGTGCTGCAGATAAGAATCTAATTCTCTTTTACAGCTACATATATTCTGCATTGCTGTATTACCATTACTACTATATCATAAGCAAGATGGAAATAATGAGAAGATGAAGTTACTCGCAGTGATCAAACCCTGAACTGCAAGAGCTGTTATTAATATCACACCTGTTCCACAGGGCAGAATATTTTCATATAAAAAGAATGATTCGCTAGCTCTGCAAGCTTTATTCTTTGGAATTTTCCCCTCACCAGTGTGGTTATTTAAATTCCATTTGTGGTGACCTTTGTTAAAAGAAGAAGTTTCTACATCTTGGTAACTGTTCAAAATAATACCTGCTGAGGATTACCCACTGGTACAGACTTTGAATTCCAGCCTCCTGGGTTTAAGGAGCTCTTTCATTTCTCTCTCTTTTCATCATGGTATGAAATGTTTTTTTCTGGTGTGAAGGATGTCTATACATTAGATATGAAATATTGACTGAGACATTCAAATACATTGAGTAAGGTCCCTTATTAGTCAAATCTTAACCCTTTTCCCCTTTTCCAATCAAAACTACAAAAGAAGGTTTTGTTTGCAGTTACCTTTCCTCGCCTCATTTTCTCACTGTGAGACCATTCAAGTGCTTCCTTTTAACTTACAGCCCATAGGCCATATCATGATAAGGACTGCGAAGACTATTCACAGTAGCATCATCCCATTTTTTTTTCAAAATACAAATTGCACAGGGACAAAACAGGTCCCAGGCACAAATGAGCTCATGATACCTAACTAAAGAGTGTGACCTTTCTCCCTTTACTCTTCCTTGTCCTCTGCACAGCTTCCTCCTAGCCTAAACCTACCTGGCTTCATCGGCTGCCTGGAACTTGCTACTCTAAACAATGATGTGATCAGCCTGTACAACTTCAAGCACGTCTATAACATCGACACCACCACATCGCCACCTTGTGCCAGGTAGGGGACAGTCCCATTCTCACTCTGCTGCTCTGGTTTGTTGCAAGCGCCAGTCCTGATGGTTCATTCCTGTCTTAGATTACAGACACCAAAGTGACGCTGATTTGTCCAGAAGGAACTTGGTCACTTTTAACTTCTAGTTGCATAAANTCGATGATCCTTATGGGTCCCTTTTAATGTGAGATATTCTATGATATTCCACCATCTCCACTAACTATCTCACAGTCTTGTTCATGCCTTCGAAAAGGAAACTGCCATGTTAGCTGAGGCATGTCCCATGTCCCCCCAAATCCCACTGCTTGGCTAAGACAGGACTGCTCCTGATTCAAATTATGTTGCTGCAAGTGACACAGTCATAGCCAGTAAACTCTCGTAGGTTTGGTAACCTTGAGTGCAATCCTACCCCCAGCTAGCAAAGCCCGTATGGAAGATATCTTTCTGCCACAGAGTCTTAAACCCACAAAAAGATTCCTTAGACAGGCCTTTCACAAATTGGGAAATGCAGCTCCTAAAGTAGAAGTGAACATCAGCTGCAGCATTCATTTAGCACAGACACTGCAGGTATTTTGCTCACACAACAGGAAGCAACAGTAGAACCTCTCTAGAGAAAGAACAGGAAATTTGCAGCATGCACTGGGAAGAAATGCAGGAACTGTTGGGATAGAGCAAATGGTGGCTTTCCACACCATTCCCACAGGGAGTGCAAACTGCTGCTCTCCACAGCAGTGCATGCAAGCTGCTCCTGGGCTCCCCAGCAGAGTCTATGCTCAGCTAAAGGCCTCAGAGAATTCAAATGGATTTCTGCACAAACTGGGCAAGCTCTTAATAAAAATACATGTGCATTCTTATAATGAGGAGGTGCTGTGAGCCTGTCACTTTATAAGGATGAGCAAAGAATTTTCCTGTGGTCTACATACAGCACAGGATAAAAGTGTAACATAATGGTGAAGGAGTTAGATACACCTTCAAAGCTATGCACTATTTTTCAGAAAACAAATTCTCAGAAAAAAATTTGAAAGAAAGTCATCAGTTTCACTATTGCCAGGAAGAAGAAGTTCAGAACAATTATTTCAATGAAATATGTAACGGCCTTTAAATTTCCCTAAATTAAAATGGGTATGTGCCAACTAATCCTTTCCATCTTGCTTTTTTATAGAGATAAGTTGGCTTTCACTCAGAGCCGAGCTGTGAGCTATTTCTTTGATGGCTCTGGCTATGCCTTGGCAAGAAACATTGAGAGAAGGGGAAGATTCAGCCAGGTGACTCGATTTGACATAGAAGTTCGAACACCTACAGACAACGGATTGATCCTGCTGATGATTAATGGGGTGAGTACCAAATCCTATTGGTACCCTTTATCCATGAGCACCACAAGTTCTGCAGCATGTACAGTATCATGGAAAATCCAGAATGTTTACGTCCTTACATTTAACTTCTGGAAAGAGGAAATACTTTGTGTTTGTTTGGTGCACATATACATTAGTAGGGAACTGGAACTTGCTCTGCAAAGGCTTCAGGAAGCTGAGGCCCTGAGCTGGACACTGCTTTCATTCAGAGACAGGCAGGACTTCAAACTGGTCCTAGCCTTATGATGATACTTTGAGAGAGACTCCAGTTAAGCCCAGTAGTTGTACCTTTACTTAAATGTGAATACACAATCAAAGTGACAGGAAATTTCTATGAAGTAACTCCCAAAAAGCAGCCACTTTGTGGTAGCTGCCACTTTATAACTGTGCCTCAGGGTGTACTAGAGTTAAATATTGAAGTTACTGAAAATAGAAAGCAGTCCAAAGGCTTTATTCAAATGTCTGCAGCTTTTCTGAAGTTTGAGAGTGATGCTATCTCTGTAAGAGTCTGAAGAAAGAAGACTCCACATGAAAATACCCTCTGAAGACAAACTCTTTTTTTTTTTTTCCTTTGGGCATCTCCACATCAAGTTCCCAAGTCCTGTGTGGATTACAACCTGGTGAAGCCACAGAAAACATTTTTCTTATGCAGATGCAGTCCACAGACAGACATTTGTCTAGACACCTACATGTAATACTGCATTAAGCATTTAGAAGATAAAAAAATCCACTATAATTGGGAGAGCTACTCTCCAGTGTTTGCCTTTCGAGTAACTTCCAAAGGAGGGCTGTGGGAAGCAATTTACTCTGCAGCATAGCATGCTACCACTAACCTTCGTTCTTAGGAGGTTTTGACTAAGCAGCTGCTGTTGTAATTTTAACAACCTCTCTTGCAGACCAGTTATTTTACTTCCAAACAACAGCACCTATAGGGTTTTTGGAGATGTATGCACATTGTGTTGGATGGTGGAAACTGCAATCCAGTTGGGTGTCAGCTGTGGGAGACCATGTCTGCTTACAGGCACATTTAGAAATTCTGTATAAGCTGGTCCATTATTCAGTTCTGCAAAGACAGCTCATAAATATTCTGAATGTAATCTCTGTTTCATTTTCAAGTTGAAGCTGTTCAGAACAAACCCAAGCCACAGTTTCATTTAAAAATCCTAGATTAAAACCTATTCTTACTTCTTTACGTAATGACTTCTGAAAGTGTATAGAGACAGCAGTTCTTGGCCTGCAGTGGTGTTTTGAGAATTATTGTTCCCATGTTTCCACTATGCATGGAAACAACAGCACGAACACTAGAAGAGAAGACAAACACTAACATTAACCCAGATGCACATATGCTGTAAGCTGTCCTTTCTGTTTCTTTATGTTCAGTTTTGGAACAAGACTAATTCTATGGTACAGATCTTCATTTCAACCACTCATTGAAGATTTTCTAAATTACAGCTCCTGCTTATAAAATTTAGGTCACCCAGCCACAGAACAGAAGCAAAACCATAAAGCAGGAATGGTCAGGAATTCCAAAAACCAAACACATAGTAAATAGACTCTACCTATTGCTCAACCTTCAGTAAATACATCGGTGTTGATTAGGGCTGTGAACAGGCAAAAACAAAAAAGTCCTGAGTGATTACAGACATCATGACAGAGGCTGCTAATGCAGATACAGCCACTCTAGCACAACATTGCTTTTACCAGTTTTTGTTTAGGGCATGTGCTATTACTTTGACAATAAATAGATGTGTTTGCATTCAGAATTCTTTGCTGGTAAAGAATACTAACATTCCTGTGCTACCAGATTTTATTTCTACAGGGAAACAGTTCACCAAGTCTTCAAATAAGTGTCATTTATCAAACAATTATGTGTGCCTGTGCATATATACACACATACTATAAGTATAAAAATATTCTAGAAACTGCATTATAGTTTTGCAAATAAAAACACATTTTCCCAGCATGCTTTTCACAATGTCGCTCTCATAACACTGTTTATTAATTTTTTTTTTAATTGCTGCCTCTTACTGCTTTTCTGACTGCTGTTTTGTTTTATACAGAGCATGTTCTTCAGCCTAGAGATGCACAGTGGTTTCCTGTACCTCCGCTATGACTTTGGCTTCAGCAACGGTCCTGTGCTTCTCGAGGACTCCATGAAGAAGGCTCAGATTAATGACGCTAAATTTCATGAGGTAGAGATGTGCTTACTGTCACAGCCATTTGACCAACTATCAGAGAAGCTCCAAAGCAGCAATAATTGCTCCAACACCCATGAAAGGAGCAAAAGGATGAGGGTCCAGGTGGTGATATAACAGAACAGGCAGAAGAGCAGAGTGCGTGCAAGTCCCACCACCACCGAGCAATGGAAAGGAAAGGCTCTCCCTGCCTCCTCATAAACCACTGCTTTTAGACAGATTCTGTGTATTAATGACCAAGGACAGGACCGCTCACACGGGAGAAAAAGTATTATTAATTCAAAATTAAATTATATTGAGAATAGCTCTATATTTCAAATATACAACTCTTCTCAACTACAGTCATGTCATTATGTTAACTGGACCACCTTAGTAAATTGCATTACAAAAATTATGGCATTTCCCATTTCATTTGAAAAGAGAGTTGATTTGGTAGCAGCCTTTTATATTTGCACAGTATTTTAGAGAGCTTGGCAGATGTAAAATATTTACTTTTATTTCATTTCAGGGAATTTGCTTTAAGCCAGTGTAACTGTGACTGTGCAAATCCCCCTTAGTGAGTTGCTTCTTCTGCCATTTCCTTGATGTAAATTCAGTCTGATTCCTGACCAACAACTACAGTTCTGTTCATGTTTAAGTAGAGCACAATTATGGGTTTTATACTTTGACAATGAAACGAGTTTTTAAAGAAGTATGCCCTAACTTCTTGGGTAAATCAAGAAAGCATTCTGAAGTTAATGGAGCTTATCTGTTTGCCACAGTGCAGAATTTGACATGGGTACTTCCATGTGGATTTATTCAGAAGTGGTATATCCTGGGGATTCAGCCATCAGAGAAATTGTGAAATAAACTTCCTAATAGTAATCCTTGTCGGCATCTCCCAATTTACAAACAACTTTCTTGATAAATTGGAGGAGCTTTCTAAACAAAAATATATAAAGATTCAATGAATTTTGCAAGATCACCATGAAAACTTACAAGAGATGATATTTTTAAGCACATGCTTTTGTTTTCAGATTTCTATTATATATCATAATTCTAAGAAGATGATCTTGGTAGTAGACAGGAGACATATAAAAAGTGTGGAAAATGAAAGAACAGCAATGCCATTCACAGATATCTACATTGGAGGAGCACCTGCTGAGATCTTGCACTCCAGGTTGGTTTACAACTGGGATTCAGTCATTATATTCAAGTGATCACCATATTTAAGTTATATTGTATGACCTGTGCTGAAGGGTTAACACTAAAATATTTTATTTGACATCCCCTTATGTAAAACAACCCCTCAGATGCTCTTCTAAGTGTCTCTCAGAGCCCTGAAGTACCATGGATTAGGCTTGATCCTGCACAGTTAAATTCTACTGAAACTGGCCTAGTTTTAGTAAGGGTAACATAAACAGTCGCCTTCTTAAAACAAAAAGGCATTTTCAAAGAACACATTATTATATAAAATTGGTATTTCTTTTTACTCTGCAAAAAGTGATGTTTATAAAATAGCAATACACTACCTAAAGGATCGAGACCCTCTACCAACTGCATTTCCAAACATAAAGATGGTATTTTTCCTACTAAGCATTTCAGCTCTGATTCATCTCAGGTTCTCTCTAGATCCAAGTCAGCTGGCTCTGTGTAGGCGTGGGAAGAAAAGAAAAGGTCTCATTTTCCCATTGCACCATTTGACAGAGGCCAAGTTTAATCTCAGAAGAGTGTATAACTCTCATTTCCTGCAGTAGGAATCTTCCAGACCCCAGGGTCATGTTCTGAGACCAGGCTGGCTGCTTGGAGAAGAGTATGCTCTTCTCATAGGCAATATTCATTCCTGTGATCAGACAGCAAGGCCAGCATTTTCAGAAGGGCTCCAGCTGCTGTTTCAAGTGTCACAACTGCTAACAGGAATACCATTTCTCTTTAAAATAATCCAAAAAAAAAAAAAAAGCAAGATAGCAAATGTTGCCCAATAGTTTCTAGGAATTTGTCTGAAACAGGAGACTGTTAAAATAATGTCTGAGATGTAAAATACTTAATCTTGAAGTCTTGAAGATCAGGACAAACTTCATGTAAGGAAAAATTATGCCTTTCAATCTCATGTAATCATTTGAACATGCAAACAAAATGGTGGACAAGGGAGAAACAGATTATATAATTTATCTGTCCTTTCAAATAGTTCTTTACAATGGTCTGTCATAAGGGGCTATTAAGAAAACTAGTGGAGTGAAGAAGGGAAAGGCTGCAGTGGATTAGAAGCAGCCAGGAAAGAGAAAATACGACATAGTACTAGCTCTTCAGTTTTCACAGTATAAAAAGTCTACAGCACATCCTTTGAGCAAAGGATCTCTCTTAGGGTTGGTATTAAATACATTAATGATCTAGAAATGAAGTACAAAAGGATGGTGAAAATTACTTTGGTTAATCAAGCCTAAAGAACACTGAAAAAGCCCAGAAGGACCTAGAAATGTAGGCAATTGAGCAACTCAATGGCAGATAAGACTTATTCAGAAGTGTAGGATAGAAGATGAATCACATGAATTATGCCTGCAGTTTTCTGAACGCATTGCAGTTATTATTGAAAATACCTGGAAGGTACTGTCAAAGCAGGAAAAATAACATCTCAATTAACAAGTTATATCAGAAAAAAAAATAAAAAAACCCCCAGACATTGTAAAAAAAAATTATCAATTATAATGTTGAAAGTACATACAGAAATTATTTACGTACAACCACAACTTTGTCTTCAATATTGTACTCACCTTTCATTCTCATGACAAGGGTAGACAGCAAAAATATGGTTCAAGTGTGGTGACATCACTCCATTTTCATCAGGAGCATAAGTTAGTATTCTACTGATAATGTACTACTGTTTCTCTACTACTACTATTCACTACTGATATTTATGCTTCCTTTTTCCACACAGACTTACATTTAACTGACTTTGCAGGGCAATAGATAGTTGGGAAACTAGCTCTAGTCTTAGAGGAGGAGTTTCATATTCTTTTAAAGCAGTGTATTTTCATTCACTTCAAATGCACTTTTCTCTGTCAATTGGCTTTTTTTCTCCAGATAAATGAATCTGGAAGTACCACAATACATTATTTTTCTCCCACCTCAGTCACTGCATAAAGTAGACATAGGACATAGGGCATTGGGAACTGTTAAGAAATTAACTCAGAATCATTTCTTTAGGTGAAAGCCAATCTTCTACAGTTCCTGTTGCTAGAAAATGTTGTTAGGTTAATGGCATTTAACAGGCATATTTGTGGCATTCAGCCAGTCACATGTTCAATCACAGTGAAGATTATACTGGTTGACTGATACCTCACATTTTGATCCAAATGCCAGCAAGGATGGCAGAAGCCTTCCTGTTGATTTTGCCTTCCTGCTGATTTCACTGAGGAGCAAATTAAGCCCCTACAGCACTCCTCCTCTCACCTTATCTCAGGCATGTTGTTGTACATCTGCACTACTTCACCTGATTGTCCATTTTTGCCAATGCAACAAAATAAGCATTTCCAGAGCTTGATTCATCTGCCATGTTTCCAATGTCTACTTTATAATGAGATAACTTACATATAACTAGTGCAAAAGCAGATGTCAACAGTATTATATCGTGTCAGGTGAAAAGAATCCCACTGCTAAGGTACATCTTGCTGAAGGAACAAAGACTGTTTTCAGGCAGCCAGGTCAAACCCCTGGATTTCACATTCACTCCTTCGGTGTATTTGTTCCCTAGTTCTCTCTCGGACTGGTACGCAGTAGATCCCATGTAATTTCTTTGCCCTGTCACAGACTCTGTGATTTTATGCGAATTACTTCTTCAGGCACCTTGAGAATTGTGAGGATAAATTCAATTATACTGACCCTATGCTGTAATGTTGTGACATCTTGGTAAGGTGTGGAGTTGAGAAACTAAGACTAATGAGTAGGAGCAGTTGGGATACACTGCGGTGCTATCTGCCTCAAATCTGACATAAAAAGGAGTCTGGAAGCCCACCTACTGCTCTCATTTACAATTATGCAAACCCACATATCAGCAAGTATAACTTACTTCCCTGACCTCTGTTAATATTTTTTTAAGAGATAGAACTCTATTTGCTTCCAAAGGCAAGAATAGAGCTTGCTAGTAAAAACAAGACAGGAAACTAAATCAGAACTTTTCATATAAGTTAACAAAAACTATATAAAAATCCATTGATTTTCACTGTAAGTGGGTAAAAATGCTTTTTAAAATAAGTATTTTTATTTCAGCATCTACTTTTATCTTTTAAAGTTACTCTATATGGATGTTGTCTCTGAACTCTCATGTATTTCTCTGCAAAACATGTATTACAACTGGTGCATTTTGACGTTTCAAAATACATAATATGGCTAATTAGTTGTTTTACATAAAGATGCAAGAATTGGACACTAGTGAGGCAAATTATTGAAGTTCTTCCAAGCCTTTTAGAACATCTTGGCAACAAAAGTCTGTTCAGAAAGGCAAGGGCTATCTAACTGCAGCTTGCTTGGCATTGTTTTCCAGCAGCATTAGTTCACATCTGGCAGGAAGTATCGGCTTTAAAGGCTGCATGAAGGGTTTCCAGTTCCAAAAGAAGGATTTCAACTTGTTGGAAGAACCAGGAACCCTGGGAATCAGCTATGGGTGCCCAGAGGATTCACTGGTAAGCATAACATCATTTGTGACGTAACAACAAAATTTTGACAACAGATCTTGATCTAGCTGTGATCTTGAGTTTTACTCCAAACAATGGAAGGACAGTTTTCAATTGCAGAAATGATCATGCACTTATTGATTGGTAGGGGGATGTGCAGAGAGGTGTCTGTTAAGTCTGCTGACATACTGCCCAATTTTCACCCTGAATTTTAGAACAAGGTGTTTCACTTGATATTCTTCTCATATATGAAATTGCAGTTTGAAAACTGGATGTGAAATAAATTGCGTGCTGTATTTTGAAAGGAAATACAGCAATGTAATTTGTTTTTCTTAAAGATGCAAGGAGAATTGTCCTCACATGCATCCAGATGCATGAAATAAAAAAGACAGCAAAATATTCACCCTTCAAATGAGTTCTCCCCTTAAGCCAGACCAGTTCTTCCTCTGTGACACACACACACACACCAACTGCACCAGCAATAGCACTGAGAAAATTGGTATTTTGCTTCTGATCCCTTCCATCATTCATCATTTGTCCATGATAATGCAAAACTGGTAAATCTAAACAGTGTTTGGGGTCTTCGTCCCGCAGCCATGTTTGTCCAAAGCCATGCTACAAACCTCTGAAGAAGAAAGATCCCACCACTTGTAGAACTCCTCATACAATCTCACCCTCTGTCAACAAGGAAGCTACCTGCAATTTGTCCTACCTTGGGCCCAGTGCTGCTCCTGACACTCACGGGATAACAGACCACCTTGAACAACACACTCCACCCCACCTCAACACTCAGTGGAGCACACAAATTAATATATCATGTGTTGGAACTGTGATTCAGTGCCACACAGCTCAGACAGAGCATGAGCCCCCTCTGCTTCTACTCCTCATGATCACTAACATCAGCAGACTTAGGACGAGACCAAGATCCCAGAAAGCTGAGAATAATTTGACTTACACTGTCTAAAATTGATACTTTTTTAAAAGATTTTTCCCAGCATGTGAGGGAAAACCTATATAAATTAGGTTAAGATATGCATGAAAAATTTAAGGTTTTCTAGAACTCAACTGGCCATATTTAAAAAAGAAAAAGGCAAGAAAAGAAAAAAAAATAGCCTCATTCTTTTTATTATTGGAATGTTTTCTGAGGTTTATTTGTAATTTTGTTTCATTCAATACACAGATGTCCCGCAATGCTTACTTTAATGGAGAAAGCTTCATTGCATCAAGCCAAAAAGCATCCCTCTTCACTGAATTTGAAGGAGGCTTTAATTTCCGGACATTGCAGCCCAGTGGACTGTTGTTTTACTATTCTGAGGGAGTGAGTATCTGTTTCCTTACAGTTTGTTTTATTTTATTCTTGCTTTTTTTTTTTTTTTTCCCAGGGAAATACTAGGGGAATAATACAATTTTTCACTTCATGGTTTCATAATAGAGAAAGCAGTCTGCAATATAGAAACATTCATTGGTGATCTCATTTTCACAGTTTGCATTTGATCTACAGATGAAAACCAGCAATTCTTAGACATTATTTTGATATTGAGAAGAGAAGTGGATCATATGCCTAGAATCAACATGCATCCATTTGTGCTCAATGAAGTCCTTAGGGCAGAAAAGCGCAGTGCATCTTGCTGTGCTCAGCAGCACTGCAATCCCTATTTGGACCTGTAGGTGCTAGCAAAGTACAAATAATATTAAGAAACTGACATTTGCCATCCAGAGACAATCACCTAGAAGTAAGGTTTGTTTCAATTAGTGGCATGGTGTTTTGAGCATTGCTGACTTGACAGGAATCAGTCAGAAAGCTGCCTATATTCCCAGATGGTACTCAGACCTCCATGTGTGACTGGGAAAAGCTGCACTTGAGATTGGCTCCTTGCAGCTATGGGAAGCCAGTCTGCTCTAAATACCCCCTCAGAAGTGTGACACGGACAGAAATATGGACTTGCACACACAGAATGTTGTGTGAGACAAAGCGATCCCCGGATCCTGCAGGCTCAGACTGACATCTGCAGCAACTATGAGCTCAGATGATAGAACATTTGCAACCACCCCCAAATGTCTGTTCTGCTATCCTTGCAGAATATCATCAGCAGTGCAGCAGGGAAGGCTGTGTGACACTGATAACCACTTCTAAACTTTCACATTTTGCAGCCTGGAGTAATACCTTAAATTGAAATCAGTAACCAAGTCAGTAATCTGCATCGTTTGCATAAATGAGACCTTACACACACCACTTCAGGTTTTAACTTAAAAGCTCTAATCCTCCGAGGTGCCAAGTGCCCTACTTAATAAACAGAAGTTCAGCTATTTAGCACGTGAGAGAATGAGACGGAATGGTTCCTTACCAGTGCACAGTGACAGCGCTTGCTCTAATGGATCAGAGTATTCCTGCTAGTGGCACAGTGATCCCGCATGCTTGACCCAGATACCAGATCTTGTCTCTGAGGTAATTGTGTGTGATTGTACAGTCCGATCAGGGGGGAATTGGGAAGAGAAAAAATGTCTTGGTCTTATGACAGCAAGAACCTCACAGTAAGAGCTGCGCAATACAGTACCAGCGTATCAGAAACACAAATGAAATGTAAATATCATACATTCATGCTAGATGGAAGGAATTCGTGTGACAGATACATGAGACATAATGAGCAGCAGGATTCCCAGAATTCAGGCTTTAAAAACAGCAAGAATTTAAATTCTAATGATATCATCTCCTATTTTGCTTCTCAGAGTATGTCTTTTTGCAAACTAAGCACAAAAGGAGAAAACAAGGAAAGCACAGAACTGATATTTTTTCTGGGTTATACTTGCTTATGACTATGTTTTTTGTCTGTATTTCAGTCAGATGTATTATCCATCTCTATGGACAGAGGTGCTGTGGTTTTAAATGCAAGTGGAACCAAAATTCAATCATCAGACCGAAATTACAATGACGGAAAAAACCACTTCATCATTACTTCTGTCACCCCAGAAAGGTAAAGCTGTCCAGCATCTTTTATTCCCTACCTTTAGAACATAAATATTTCTTGTAAAGCACATTATCATTTAATACTCATTTAAGTGGGGCTTTTTTTCAGTGATATTTTTAACTGATCAAGTCAGTGACTGACAACTGGCCAGTTTGGCCTGAGTATAAGATGATGGGAATTTTTTGTAAAATCAAAATAATAGTTTTTCTGAAAGCTTAGTCCTTCTTTTGTCCTCAGGTAAAAAAGCAATTTAGTATCATCTAAGACTAGCATGAGATTCATTTTTCAGCGGGATTGATTCTTCTAATTTGTTAAAGCAATCCCCAATTGACCCTGAAGTAATTGAGGCATCTTCACGTCAAGCATTCATTTGGGATTTATACAGTGGAACACATTCAAAAAAGATTAGGTAAAAAGCATTGTACAAGCTCAAATATCAATGTACTGTGATGAAAGAGAAGGAAAAACAAATGGAGGTGTAAACAAGAAGGATTAGCATGTGCTTAGATCTTATTTTATCCAAATGGTGGCTCCATTCATTTAGTTCATCTTTCTTCACTGAACGGACTGCATATTTTTGGACTTCACAATTAACCCCAGGATATTATTAAATCCATGGGTCTCTGTACACAACTTTGCCAGTGGTTTATTACACTTCTACTCACTGCACAGCTGAAAGCAAGAAGGTCTTCTTATGACTGAGCACTGCCATTCAGTGATGTATACACTGAGTGGAGCATTTTGGGTGCATGTAATATGCTGTCTAATCACTGGCATTGATGTTTCCAAAACTAGCCTGCAAAATGGATGCTTTGCCTTTGCAGGTATGAGCTGACTCTTGATGACAAGAAACAAAGCAAGAAGAACCCAGCTAAGGTTAGAGCAGAGAAAAGCCCAGACATCATCAAGAAGTTTTATTTTGGTGGCTCTCCCCTCAGAACGCAGCAAGCCAACTTCACTGGCTGCATAAGCAATGCTTACTTCACTAGGTGGGTAAATTCTTCCTGAACACACACAGTCACTGCCCAACAGCTTGAATAGTAGGTAAAGAGAAGTGATTATTGTCACAATAAAAATTCTTGTCTCTTTATGTGAGGCTAGACAAGTGTGAATAAGTTTCTTACCTTATTTGCAATGGAATGTGCTAGCACAGACCTGCTAGGTTAAGATATTGTTAAGGTGGGAATAACTTAATGAAATCAGCTTTCAGTACTGCACCTGCTAATGTTGTTGGTGCAATGTGTAATCTGCATTTATATTATGCAGATTTCAGCTCTGCCTTTGAAACAAAATGATATTAAAGCATCTCACAGGAGCTGCGGAAATTAGGAGTTTGGTCATGTGCAAGATGGTCAGAATATGTTGATCTTAATTGCTTTATGAAATGCTTTTATATAAAAAATTTTAAAGTGAATTGGATGCTGCAAATTGAAACTCTTTGTTTATGCCAGTATGGATACAACAGGCAGACGTAGTATAGGCTATCCATGTTACCCAAAGATTGAGTGATCAATCTGTACTTTTATTCATGATCCAAGAGTAAAAAATACCCAAACATCATTTGAACTACAAATGTACAATTCTGTGACTTTTATGAAGACAATCCCGACACCTGAGGGGGAAAAAAAAAAGCTGTTCTTGTCATATCCCCTTTGAAACAGGTTGGATGAAGAGGTTGAAGTGGAAGATTTCCAGAAGTACTCTGAGAAAGTTCAGACATCTTTGTATGGATGTCCTGTTGAATCTCCTCCAGTTGCTCTTCTCCATAAGAAAGGAAAAAATTCATCAAAAGCCAAAGGGAACCGTAATAAAAAGGTTTGCTAAAAATTGTCTCAGTACCACTCTAGAGTTTTCCAAAACACCACGACTGGTAATTCTCCAAAATGTATAAAGACAATTGAGACATATAAAGTGAAGGATCCTGGTTTTTTACACTGAAAATGATTGCCCCAACCCAATCTATCTGGCCTACACTTGCATCATTCTCTCTTGCTAAAACTGTAAAATAAAATTTCTGACTTCTTACAAGAAGTACTGCAGAGAAAGGCCTTCTTGATTTCTTCTATATTCTAAAGGCAATAAACCGGCTTCTGTTCTCCGATACTTCTGTGTGGCTCTCTCTATTGGGCACAATTAGCACACATTATTATAAATTTGAAAAAAACCTTTCTTCAGCATGCAGACTTTTTAGTCCAAGCATGTCTTCTTATGCCTATAGTACAGCTCATACCATGAAAAACAGAGAAGAAAGGATTTAAATAGGAAAACTGAAAAAGAATTGAATTGTAATGATGTTAGTTACACAAGTATTTTGTTTATCCCTTGTTCTGTCCTAAATCAGCATCTATGTTAGATCTGTTCAAGGAAAATGTTACTTGGAAACAATTCTGGTAATTATGTAAGGAAAAAATATATTACTAGCTTAGATATAAGTGATGCTGTTGTTCTATATGTCCGATTTTAGTTAACAATTATGGTTAATGGTTCTTTTTCTATGAAGGTGGAAAGAGAGAAAGACAAGATTTCACACCCTTCAACTGGTCTCAAAAAATTGTATCAAGTGAATATGCAAAGAGACCCTCAGTGCCACTTGCCCATGAATCCCAGGGCAACCGAAAATGCGTATCAGTTTGGAGGGACAGCAAACAGCCGGCAAGAATTTGATAACATACCAAAGGATTTCAGTCAAAGGTAAAATGACTTCCGAAATAAAAATTAAATGCACTGGGGAGAAGAAAGATGTCTTTGAATTTTTTTAGAAAATTTCTCTATTACCCTGGCTTTTGCCTTTATATCTTAGGCCAAATTTTGTATCAAGTGTGTTGTTAGGTTATATTAAAAGGTGCTTCAGTTGAGTAAGAGCAATATACAGAATGTCCAGCTATATCCCTCTTGTGGAGTCTTCATCTGCATTGTGTATTTACAAAATGTGTCTGCTTGCTATTTATATGAAGCTTCTGAGGATGTTAGTCCTGTACAAGCAATGCACAATCAGTCTCTTTACCCAAGAATGACATTAGAGCAGAGGTGGAGAAGAACATGAAAGCTCAACATGAAATTAAGCAGTTACATACTGAGTGGATCTTGTCAGCAGTTTAATGGTTAGGAATCTACACAGTACAGTAGGACATAAAGCTATGAAAACTTTGTCCAACTGAAGCCATAATGGAAATTCAAGTAATAATGAGTCCAGATACTGTTGACATTTCATTTTCATGCTCCCACAGAATATGTCAGGCAGTATGTTAAGACTAACAAGGATTTTGGTGTAATACTTTCCATAAAAGACTACAAATTCAACAACACAGCACTTTATAGAAGCATACTAGATCACTAACTCAGAAAAGAGGAGTGCTATTTCCTGATTTAAATTTAAAAATCACCGTTTTTACTTTAATTCAATAGTGTTTTACTTAGGGCAGTCCTGAAAGAGGCCATATGAAGCAAATCTCAGACTCTAATATCTTCATCCCATCTTCATCCCTGCAACACATATTTATTTCCCAACTATTATTAAAGCTTCATCTTTATTATGTGTATTTAAAAAAAAAAAACAAACTTGTGTTGTTTTAAAACAACGGATATTGGCAAGGGCTTAAGTTTGTATGGAATGTACACACACATGCAATTGGGAACATGCAGATCCTTGAGACAATATGAAGAATGGAAGCTTAGATTAGTCACCCGATATGAGAAGAAGGAGTCAGTTTTGGCACTTAAATACACCTATACCCCAAAGTAATAATAGGAAGCACTCAAGAAATTTTCCCTGTTGACAATGTCAAACCACCAATGGTATAACAACCCATGTTGTCATGGACTTCACAAGGAACTACAAGGAAGGGGAAGCATAGCACCAAGTCTGCAACAGCATTACAGATTTGTGAACTATCAGGCCTCCATGCCATCACAGTTAATTCCCCCAACACTGCTGTTCAGGAATGGAAATCAGTGTACAGTGTACATTGGTTTTTGTGGTCTGTATTATATTTATTCACTCCAGAGATTTTAATTTTTGAAAACAAGTTCCTTGCCAGGCAGCTTCTTCTCCAACTTTAACTTCTACTCCAACAACCAGCAGAGAATGTTTCTCAGAAACATCACTTTCATAAAGGAGATGTATAGTCCTCTGGATGAAAGGAAAATCTCAGTCTTCCTCTGCCTGCCATTTGATTTAAATCAAGTATATTTACTTCAATCTTGTCTTTTTATGTGCCAGAGCTCAGTTCTCTATCAGTCTGAAAACTCACTCATCTCATGGAATGATTTTCTACATTTCGGATCAAAAAGAGACCAACTTCATGGCCCTTTTCGTTGCTCATGGCCGGCTCGTTTTTATGTTTAATGCTGGTCATCAGAAGATAAGGATTAAGAGCCAAGAGAAATACAATGATGGTCTGTGGCACGATGTAAGTAAAAGAAAGCAATCATTATAATGGCAGATGCTATCAAGGCTGCTGTAAAGACACTGCTAATGTGACAGCTCAAGGAGTTTTCATTCATGTATTCATAAAAACACCTATAGGTTGAGAAACTTCCACCAATATTTTTAAATCCTCCACGGAGCATGTTATCAAGTCATTAACTAGAGGCAGTAAAGTGAGTCAGTTATAAAAATCCAGCAATTCCCATCACTAACAACTGTACAGAAGTGACAGAAACAAGCAGAACAGTAAGGCAATTAAGAGTTAAGTGAGCTAGGAAAGGAAGGACTATGATAATTCAGCAAATGTCTTTGAAGTGCCTAAGAGCACAGCTGTCTTGGGCTCCCTCTGCAGTCTATGAAAATAAAAAGACAATTTTAGGAGTCAGGGTGAATTTCCCTCTGTAGGTACCTCTCTCTCCTCACTAACTACAGAGGAAGTCTACAGTTACTAAGCTACTAACTTGGGCATTTAAGTGTTTAAAGCAGGTTGGATGAATCCAGACCATAAAACTAATGAAGACTGTGAAAACACTAACAGGTAGCAACGAGTCATATATGCAGCTATAAGATGGCTAGATCTCAGTAGACCTTGTGACACCTTGATTATCTCTGCCTTGTACTCCAAAATGTAAGAAAGGCAGCAGTTTTACTATCTAGCCTTCACATGAATGTGAAAAAGAGGGTTGCCCAGCAAAGAACACTGGCAGTTGACAAAACAGGCTTGTAGAGTAGCACTCACAAGCTTTTCTTCTCAAATGTCTCATTTTCTTTCACTGCATAGGACTGACCCCTTTACAAATGAAAGTAATCTTTCATATTTTTTTCTTCTCTTCCTAGGTGATATTTACCAGAGGCAAAAATATTGGTCGCTTGATAATTGATGGTCTCCGAGTACTGGAAGAATCTTTTGGTGGCAATTCTAATACTTGGCGAGTCACCGAACCACTCTATATTGGAGGTGTAGCTCCTGGAAAAGCTGTGAAAAATATCCAGGTAAAGCAGACACCTCTTAAATCAGCCCATACCTCTATGTACAGCTAATACAAAAGCTGTCTGTAGGGATGGGCTCAGGGAAAAGCATATTATGAATACTCAGATCTGAATCCTCGGCCCACTGTGGAGCAGCCAGCTCAGTTCAAGTGTATAGCAAAGCTCCCACAGTGCTGGGCTGGTGGTAGCTGGGCTAGGTTTCCATAAACCTGCAGCAACAAATGGAAAGCCAGTGGTTCGGGAGGAAGAAAGAAATTATAGTAACATCAAAGCTTAAATGACACAGGTAAAGTTAGACAAGATCAATTTCACCCTGAGGTCTGAGATACAGAACGAGTTTCAAAAAGATTTTAATGTTGGTTTAGTATCTCTGCTTTAAGACAGCACCTAGAACTCAGGATGCTGTTCTACAGCTTGGTACTGAAGTGTATGGAAAGGAGCTTAAAGGGAAAATGAACATAACAAAGTCTCCTTCAAGGTAATCTTTAGTGTTATGTGTATAACTAGGTAAGATAAACTACTCTGAAAATGCAGATCCCTGTCTTGCCTGGAGGCTGTGAGCTATGTTTAACACTGCCTTGCTCTAGTTTTGTTTTGTTTCTCACAGTTCACTAACGACTCTGAGAAACATCACAAACTGGAATTAGCTTGAAGTCATCAGAGAGATGTGAGAGGCTACGAAAAAAGCATTTTTCCTGCTTCTATTCTCTGGAAAACTGTTTTTAATTAAAACCTGATGCACCAGACAATCCCAGCCTTACATCTTACAAACAAGCAAAAACAAGGACAGGAGAATATATTTCCTCCTGCAAGCAGTTTATCTACTAATCACGCTTTTTTTTACTCCTCAGATTAACTCTGTCTACAGTTTTAGTGGTTGTCTCAGCAACTTACAGCTCAATGGAAGATCAATTACTTCAGCTTCGCAGACATTTAGTGTAACGCCTTGCTTTGAAGGCCCATCAGAGGCAGGAACATACTTTTCATCAGAAGGAGGATATGTCGTCCTTGGTAATACACTTCTATAAAAATGTATTCCATAACAATATTGTAGTATTCACTGTGCTTCAAAATGGCATATCTCACTAAAGGGTGTGGTAATTCCTGAGGCTGTGAGCTGTAAGGATAATCAGATACAGAGCATTATGGTAAGCAGCTGATGTTGACAGGTCACAATGTCACCATGAAACTTCAGAAGTTGTTACATAAACACATCTGTATATATGTAGTTCAAATAATTAGAATAATTTCACAAGGAAACAGATCATAATATGGTAAAAATTATCATGAAAGTCAATGTGGCTAAGGCAAGTACACAAGCAAATGGTTACCCCTTAGTTTTTTAATTAATAAAACAACATGTAATTAAAAAATCCTACAGAAAAGCTTTCTGCATGTCTTAACACAGAAGAGCATGACAGAACACATCTTTTTTGTCATTTAGTCCTGCTGTGTTCCAGGAAGTGTTTTATGACGGTGTTTTGGTCACATAGGCTCTAATCAGACTGAAAAAGAACAGAAACTATACAATCCAATTCATTGGCAACACCAAGAAGAATCAGACAGTGTTTCTAATTTGCTCCCTGGCCTGCCACCAGATTGAAAAAGGGAGTTTCTTCTACTGAATCATCAAAGCTCAAGTGAATTCCCACTCACTCAATAATTACTGCTGAATGTTTAGCAAATTGCACAATAAGAAACTGCCAAAAAATACAGACCATTTACTTCCTGTTGTCCATTTCACTGCTAAGAAATATTTTTAAACAATATACATTTTTTAAATAATGAGAAAAAAGAAATAAACCTTCATTAGTATTCCAAACAAACACAATCAAAACAAAAGTAGAAATGGGTCATTGACAGCACACCATGCTATCTCATGTTTCAACAGTTTTAAGGACAAATAAATTCCACTCTGGGTTTGATTTTCCATTTTGACTTTGAATAAATGTCCAATTTCATCACTAACTCAGCACAAAAACAGCATTATTCTTTTTATTTCACAGATGAATCCTTCAGTTTAGGCCTGAAATTTGAAGTTGTTTTTGAAATACGTCCCCGAAGCAGCTCAGGAATTCTACTGCATGGTCACAGTGTGAATGGAGAGTACATGAATATGCACATGAGAAATGGACAGGTATAATGAAGGTTACATTTCCTCCACTGCTTTGACTAGTTTCTCTTCTGCCTACCTGGGCTGTGATATGCAGCTTTTGTCTTACAAATTTGCCATTAATTGGTTTTTATTTCTCTACTAAATATAGTAACTGCTTAGATTAGGCAATCCAGATATTTAATTTAAAATGCAAAAGATAACACCTAAGACAAGATCAGATCACTTTACTGATACAAACTATAAATATTTCATGGGCAGTTGAAAAGAAGCAAAAGCGCTGACTAGTGCTGCTCTTTCACCCACACATTAAATATGTGTAACAATTACAAGTAAGGTAACTGCTGATGAATTATAACTTCTTGTTTGTTAAAAGAGAGAAATGCATCACCTGAGGAAACGTGCTGTCACCTCTCTTACAAGAGCGGGAACCCACAGCATAGTGACTGAGTGGACCTATCCTAAAGCAGGTGTTCTAATATAGGTGACTAAGAGAGCTGTTACTCAGAGAATCTATTTTTCTGTATCGGTTATAGATGGAACAACAGGTGTTTCAGTTAGGCACCTAACTTTTGACAGCTACTTAAGTAAGATAAAGCTTATCCTCACCCCTGTAGCTGGCTCTCGGTGAACTAACAAAGAAATTGTAAAAGTACATTGCATTGCTCTGTATCATGCCACACTTAAAAGGCTGAATCTGTATACAGCTGGTCTAGTCTAGTATTTCTTATGTAAAGTTTGAGCTGGAGGTCTGCATGTTCAGAAACTTGTTTGGTTTTCCCAAGTATATCAGTTGGTCTAACAAAGATGCTGCTTCACTTACTGCTTCAAACCTCACTTCCTGTATAATGCATATGCAATTCATAAACAAAATTCACCCTGAAAAAGCAGCTCTTCCCTACTTGTCACTGCAGCAGTCCAGTACCTTCTTAGTAAACATCTGTGTTTCTTTAGCATTAACTATATTTTCCCTTTGAATGCATTATGAAAGACCTGTCTTTTGAAAACAGTTTTGCTGGGCAAATAAGATCAGAAACTTTTATTCATTTTTTAAATGTGCACATCATTCTCTATCAGTACAGCTTGTCTGGGTGATTTATTAAGGAGTCACTTTCTCTCATGATTGTTTATTTGCTTTAATCTATATATTTTATCCAAAGGTGGATAAAAGAGAACATGAGGATCATTTCAATTGTGTTTGCTGGTGCCCTTCTGGAAAAAAAAAGATTTATAATTTCTTAGTTACAACTGTATCAAATGGAGACTGTCTAGAATGAAATACAAGTTCTTTCCTTGGGAGAGACTATTTACAAGGGAATATAGTGACAGGACAAGGGGGAACGGCTTCAAACAGAAGAAAAAAAAAAGAAAAAAAAAAGAAGGTTTAGATTAGATATTACGAAGAAATTCTTTATTGTGAGGGTGGTGAGGCACTGGAACACATTGCCCAGTGAAGTTGCGGATGACACACCCCTGGAACTGTTCAAGGCTGGGTTGGATAGGGCTACAAGCAACCTGGCCTAGTGGAAGGTGTCCTTGCCCATGGCAAGGGGGGTGGAAATAGATAATCTTTAAGGTCCCTTCCAACCCAAACCATTCTGTGATTCTATGATTTTCAGTCAACATGGTGTCAGCATAACCAGGGGTAACTTTGATGTTTGAAAAGCCTGAATGGCTGAACTCAGAGTCTGGAGTCTGGAGTTCTCAGAGTCTGGGAATCTCGTGCCCTCAACAAGGGCACAACACTGCTCTGCCACTGCTGTAACGTTTCCATGCAGAAAGATGTTACTCCATTAACTAAAGCAGAGGTGCAAAATTCAAAATTAGGTTCACTTTCTAGCTCTGCCACAGATTTACTGGTAAGCTTGGAAAAGTAACTTAAAAGTTATTCTTAAATTCACTATCCTTCTCACATCTTTTCTGTTTGTTTGTTTGTTTATTCTTGGGTTTTTCATTCTTGTTTTCCTTATTAAGTGGCTAGCAAGATGCCAAAATATCATTTGATGCCTCTAAACACTAATTTACCACATAAGAAATTACAGAGTAGAGGTACTAGAAAATGAGTCAAATTAGCTGCTTTTTTAAAATATCTTTTGAACTCTTTCTTTAAATTAGGAGCTAAATTAGAAATGTTTCAGAACTATTGAATCTGAACAACAATAATAATAAGAATATACTCCCCACGACCTAAATTGTGGATTAAAAATGCATTTTATTTTGAAGAATTTAATAAAATTTCCTTTCTCTTGGATACTTGATATATTTTGAGTGGGGAATACAACGTTATTAGTCAAAAAGAGAAAAGGAGAGGGCTTACAGTGACGATTACATTATTTTTCCCCCAGGTTACTGTGAAATTGAACAATGGAATCAGGGATTTTTCAACTTCAGTGACACTGAAACAGAGTCTCTGTGATGGCAGGTGGCATCGAATTGCAGGTCAGTAAAATGTGATCATGTCCTAAGAAGGTGGCAGAGCCCATCTCTCCCTCACCAGATACCCTTCTCTGGGGGTAAGAGCACTGGCAATGCGATCATATTTTCAGTTCCTCTTCTTCACCTGTCAAGACCCAAGTTTGTGTGAAAGACAGTCTTATTAATCCCTCAGATATAGAACTGTAGAGCTTCCTGGAAGGACAACAAGCACAAGTTCCTATGAAGATATGAAGAACAAGCAAAAATGGAAGCTGCTTGTTCAAGGAACACAAAGCAGCCTAGCTGAAATGCTGGCAACCATTCCTAAGTCACATACCAGATGATATTCTTCCTTTCCCAATTTGAAGTTAAATAACTTGGTAGAATGTAATAGGCAGAAGTATATGCTGCCCTTAAAGGTCAAATAACAAGACACACCTGGGGAGCCTTTTGCTCACAATACAGAGATGTTTACATTCAGGATTTTGCCCTTGTGCCAGACAGTCATCCTTCTTTCCTGGCTTTGAAAGTCAAAAGAGTACTTCTAAACCTCGGGTACTTTGAACCCACTTACCTTCCTGTCTAGATGCTGACTGAGGATGTCTCCCACTGTCACATCCAGAAGAGATCTGAGTGTGTACCCCTTCCCTGTGCATCCTGGTTCCCTCCTGAAGGAAACCCAAGCACACAGGCAAGGAGGAAACCTTACTGCATTCCAATAGATCCCCTATTGGGAATGATTTGGCAATTTTTCTAAGCCACACGCCACGGTATGCTCACACTCTACAGCCTAGGAACAGTCACCAGCAATCAAGAGCCCCACTCTAAAGCACACTTGCTCCCACGCTGTGTCTTCCACTGGCCCTGCTCTGTGCCAGAATTTGCCCACATCCAGTCACCAAGGGCTCAGACTCAATCTAGCAAAGGCTAAATTAACTAATCATATCAAACAGATAACTCCTGTCTGTCATAGAAAACTCATGTGCTACTTCTTGATCCCTGTTCCTTCTCCTTTCAGTTATTAGAGATGCTAACGTGGTGCAGCTGGATGTAGACTCTGAAGTCAACCATGTAGTAGGGCCACTAAATCCAAAGGCAATCGACCACAGGGAGCCAGTGTTTATTGGAGGTGTACCAGGTATGTTTTTCACAGCTTTGTAGTATGTTGTTCTCAGATTTCAAGACAGTCTCCAGAAAAATCATAAAGACTTAGTTTTCAATTCAAAAAAGAGCAAAACACATGAACAACCTGGTAAAATGAAAAGGCTCAAGAGCTGATCAGAAATGTTCTGCTTCAAGTTCTCAAAGAAAAGAAAGTTCTGCTTCATTGAAAATAAAACATTCTCAGATGTTGGAGGGTCAGGTATGGACTCAGTAGAGAAGTCAACCAGGTACAAAAATAAATCCTTTCTTTTTCTATTTTACCTTCCAGTATGGGCTTCCTGTTCTTTTAAGAAAAGATTTATTTATTTATGGCATTGGAAACTCACTGTAACTGGAGTCTCAAGGTTTAGTTGCTGGTAGGCTTCCTTCGTCTTCAAGCAATGGCATCTTTGAACACAAGACAAAACAAGGAGATTCTTTTTCTGACTAGTTGTTTCTATTGCACAGATGTCTGCTCATGTGTATTGGTGACTCACAGACCATCTGTGTAGCGTGGGCCAAGATTACTACATTTACTTCCCTTATTCAACAGACAGAGCTACTCTGTTGGGGTTCATATACAAACTGTAATCAACACTACGTGATTCAATTTTTAAGACAACTCCTGTACATTTCTCATTGAAAACATGCAGCATTATTTCCCTGTGCCTTGCATGTCAATCATGAACAGCTCAAACTACAAAATTCATTACATTGCTTATCTTGGATTAGTGGCTTGAGTGTGGTGTTCACATCCATCCCACACTACCAGGAGGTAAAATTAGCCTAAAGGGAATAATAAAACCTATGCACAGATGCTTGTTCACTTTTTAAATCCAAACTGGAATTTTATTAGTACAGAACTCTTCCCAGAGAGGTAATATAAAGTGGTAATTGCAAATGCTGTTCTGCTTCATAATAGGTCCTTCTATTTCTGTATTAATTATAAAATACTAAAGCAATGCCATTCACTGGCTCTATTAGTGGTATTATCACCCCAGCACAGAGAAATCTTACACAGAACTTCATAGCAACAACCAAGATATAATAGTAAATGATACCATAGAAATACAGCAAACTAGGTGCAAACAAAAAATCAGACCCAGATGATAACACATGTAATGTTAAATTACAAATACAGACAAGGGAATTCATCTACTTCGTTACTTAAAAGACAATGTGATTGTCAAAAAAAAAGCCAACTGTGTCTCTACTGACAGTGCGGTATCAAGAATTTTACATAATTGTAGATAACTAACCATACTTATGGTAATGACTTCTAGGACACTGGCAGTAAGCCAGATGTTTTAAAAGTCCCACAGAAGATTCAGCAGAGCTGCAGTTAGTAGCAAATTTAAAAGATTCTGCTACCAAAGTGATTATTTTGGTCATCATGAGCTCTAAATTTTTATTTATTTAATTTTTTTAAATCTGCTTCTTCCAGAGTCTTTGCTAACAACGAGCCTGACGACACGCAACTCCTTTATTGGCTGCATTCGTAACTTCATGATTGATGAAAAGCCAGTGAGTTTTAGTAAAGCAGCTTTAGTTAGTGGTGCTGTAAGCATTAATAGCTGTCCAGCAGCCTGATAGTGCACTGCATCGATCCTGTAAAGTTCCTTTGACTGCAGAAAGAAAAAGAGAACAAAAGTAACCATGTTCAGCAAGAGAAGAAGAATGAAAATATCACAGCAGTATGCTTAAGGGTCACTTCTAATATTTACACACAAACAAAAATCACTGAAGAATAACAGGCTGTTGCTTCTGCACTTCTCTGACTATACCACAAGAGTGAGCTTTACCATTTCTTATAGTGTATGTGTGGCCAGTCTGTTACATGAAAATGTGGGATTCTAAAAGAAATTAAAATTATATTAAATATGTTATTGTCAAGATAGATCTCTACATCATTCCATACCTTAGTCACCCCTTTGTTTCACAGGAAAGAATTTGCTAATGCTCATTAAAGAATAAAGCTAGAGAATAGATTTACATCACAAATAACTGTTCAAAGATTTTATTGTATATTTTTAATTTTCCATTCAACTCATTTACATATTCCTCAAATAAAATGTGGGGCAGAGAGTATACTAATTATGTAAGCTTACAAACAATGAAAAATTAAAATTTTTAGTTCACTTCTGGACTTCATGGATATGTTCTAGCACAGAGTGAAGACAGGATGTATATCTTTTAAGACAGATGACTTACATATTTGATCATTTACCTAAACTAGTTAATTGTATAGTAATACTTACCTCACATAGAAAGTGAAAGACAAAATTCCAAATTTCAAGGTTTTTTCTCTTTATTCTTAAATGCACTTACATAGAAACACAGCACTAAATTCACAATCTCATTGTGGTTTCATTTGCACTAATGTAACACAAGTAAACATGAAGTACAGAAAGCAAAATCATGGTCACATTTTCAGGCTAATTCCTCATCATACAAAATCATCACTTCCTTGTGAGACTGCTGCAGGACTTCAGTTTACAGTAGTAATCCTCAAACAAGGAACATGTTCCTGTGAAAGATGCTGCTGCAGAGCGACTGGGAGTGAAACAGGAAGATGTAAAACAGAAGGCAAAGGGCTGCCAATCTGAGCTATGTTATAAGCATAGAAGTAGGTGGAAGTTAATGCTAGAGTTTAACTCACAGTAAGCTTGAGTACAGAATACAAGTCACTTGCAAAACTTGGTCTCTTCAGTGATCATATACAAGGCATCAAAGCCATTTAGGTTTCTTTTCTTCAAAGCACTGTTGGAAGAAAGTTTCATGATTGTGAGGTAAATCATTGTTGGAATCAACTCAAAAGATGACCAGCTGCAAAGCAGAAAGTATGCAAGGTGAAAATAAAGGACAACACCCTAGAGACTAAAAATTAGTAGGAATTAGTCTGGAAAACACACAAGTGACAATTGGAATCCAAAGATCTTGAATCTATGGACAGCTGGAGGAACCACCAGAATAAGATACACATGTAAGCAGCTTTCCTACTACTCCCAATGGGAAAATTGGAAGATTGCAGTGGGCTTGGCTTACTCTGGATAAAGAACTGCAAGCTCTGGATACACTGCCACAGGAATTCTCCAGCAGTTGGGACCCCATCACTGAGTCTCCACTTGTCTCTAGAGTCCAGTGTTGGGTGGTAAGTGGACAAAAGAAGACAGCATGGCTCCAGCAGCCACTGCCTCTCTTTTAACCAGCCTTGTCAGCTCTCCTCATACTTTCATCCCTATGCCTGTTCTGCCTGCCTTGTCCTGAACATGTCTCCCCTTCTGTTCCCTGTAACCCTCATGCAATGTGCTCTGAGGACTGATTTCCTTTCCAACTCCTTATGGAGGCCCCCTACCTCTTCGAGTGGTAGACCCCTCTTTTTATCACTCCATAGCCCACTGTTAATACTTCAGAAGCAAGCAGTTAATATTATCCCTGTGCCATCTCTCTGAATCCAGCATGGATCCTTGAATCCAGTTGCCTTCAAATGCCTTCTTTGCCTTAGATACCAAAACAACTATGCCCACTCAACTCTTTTCTGCTCCCAGCTATGACAGACTTGAACAGAAAACATTTAGGGATTTTGATTTGGACATTTTTTTATTATTGGTGTTGAGGGGAAATGTCCTCTGGTCAGTGAGCTTGGTTCCCAGTGGATACCAGAGGCCATGCACTGTGTCAGGGCAATGCAGCTTGGAGCAGGAATAATAAAGGAAGTCCTTCTCCTTCCAGTGCCAGTGAGTTGTTAGATTGGTTCAGTCGAGCTCATGACACCACAACCTGAGTTAAGCTTCCTCAGACCCTGGTCTCCAGGACTCTATGGCTGGAGAGAAAAGAACAGCAGATTCCCTGCTTAGATAGGTTTGTTACAAGGATTACTGAAATTCCTTTTGAGGTAGCCTGCAGCTGCTAAGCAGAGATAGCCAGGAATAGCATATGCTTGTGCCCCCTAAGAGCATCACAGTTTTGTGAATGCTGGTATTAAGTGGAGCATTGTATGTTAACTGGTACACACGTACTCTGAATGTTTTTCTGTCTTATACCTACTTCAAATCAAAGCATATTTTCTCATATCCACATCCAAGCTCTGTGAATAAACAATATTTCTATTAGTCATATTTGCTGCAATGTGACTTGGGTTTGTTCTGTGAATTTACATTTAAGAATGACTTTTCTGATTAATCAGTCCTCTGCATACTTTATATATGGAAAACTAAAAATACACTAAAACAGTATATGTGAATAAAAACCACATGAAAATTCATAAACTGCTACCGTTCAATTTACTTCTCCTCTAATCAAACGCAGCAATATTTGTGGATTATATCTTCCTCAATTTTCTTTTCTAGGCCTTAGAGATGTAGGTTTTCCCCCTGCAGAACAGGATTACCAAAGAAAAATAGTCTAAACCAGAAGATACTTGCAGACTCAGGAGAGACCAGAAAATAATGCAGATTTCCCTGCCCCCAACATCCACACAGACCTTGAAATTACCATTTCATATGCACCAAAGAAAGTCTGTATTTGATGCATTATGTTACACACACCTCCACATTCATTTCAAAGCTGATGGCGTTTAAGAGAAGGCAACTGCCTAAGCAGAAATCTTCCCAGAATTCAATTTTTCTTCTCTATCTATCTTAAAAATTACAGCTGCAAAGTACAAAACCCTTCATCTCCAAAGATTTGGGAAAAACCTTCAAGTTCTGAGCCACATTGTCAGATTGTCCATTTGCATTTTCAATATGAATATAACTATCTCAATTCTGCAGAAAGCCTACAAAAAAATGAGCACTGACCCTAAGAAACTATCACTTTTCTCTTCCACCTTCAACATTTTAATAAGCATTGTTATAGTCTTTATCTAAATCAGACCTACAACTACACTGTTATTATATCATGGAATATTCTGAAATTGGATATTTGCATGGCTTTATAGAAAGAATCCAATTTCAAGATGAAATGTTCAGCAAACTGCTTTAAAATGGAGTATTTAAAGAGGATCTCTGGCCACTCTGTGCCTTATAGCTGAAGATATGTAGTGATCTCCCCTCCTCAAGGATCAAGAGCATGGACAAAGTCTGAGCAGGAAAATTAAAGATGAAGTGTTAGATAAGTCTGAAAGTAATTCCCCAAAAGGCAACCATTCTAAGTTTAAAAAAAAACCAAAAAAATCACACAAACAGAAAAAAAGGGGGAAAAAAACAGGAAAAAAAAAAAAAGGAAACAAAACTACAAACAGACAAACTTTCATATGTGAACTAAGACCTGATATAAATCAAGGGATAGCATTAGTTCAAATTCCAGTGTATCCTCCCTACAGCAGCATGTGGCCTAAATAGTCAAACGATTGTTATTAAAAGGATGCTGAAAGCACAGCACACATATTTAACTTATGTACTTTTGGCTCTTGTTACAGTTGGGATTTAAGGGTTATTCACAGATTCACTGCAGTCCGTGGCAAGTAATTTCCTCTCAATAACACAGCAAATTGCTCATACAGTTATTCAATTTGTGTTCCAAAGCTGTGGAACACCATTCCTGTATACCACTATCAACAAAAAGTTACTGAGAAATTGAGGGTAAGAAACACACATTAACATAAGTCTGTCTAAATTATTAACATAGACAAAAAGTCTCCGAGGGGACTTGTATAAATTCATACATTTATACTATGGGAGATGAAGTAGAGCTTCATCTACAACAAAACAGAAAGTCAGGGTGTGAATATTTCTTTCGCATAGTTGAGCTGACTGTTTCATTAAACTTCTGAGCACATGCATCAAGCCAACCTGGCTATTACGCACCAACTTCCTGCCCTTAGACCTCCTTTGAAAGCTAAAAAATATTCCCACATGAATCGAAATCTCAATTGCATCTCTGATTCACAGTGTTTCCAAGCTCAGTCAGAATAATCACTTAACATTTGCCCTCACAGACCTCTTAATAGCATACTGGAAGCCAAAGCACAGAGTGTCTTGCTGCAATTTCATGTTCAGTAGAGTGAATCCCATTAAGCTGAATCTTGATGGGACATAGGACACAAAAGCTACAACTAACTGAAAGGACAAGTTGAAAGTGTAGCTCATTACACAAGAAGAAATCAATTCAGATACAATAATATTAAGAGAATCTGCAGACTTTAAATTAAACTTTAGAATGCTTATAAGCAATGTTGTACTGCTTTTAGTGTAAGTAAGGCCAAAAAGACATGTGAGGGGAAGACTTTAGGGACATGACAGTAGGGAAGAACTATAGAAACAGTTTGACATCAAACAGCTAGAACAGAGCACAGCCTACAAGTTTGGACCAGTTCAGACAACCACAGGGAACAAAATTCAGCTATAGGTTACATCTAGTTTGTCCAGAGAGATTACTACCTGCTTTCCTGATTAGTATTCGCATAGTTTTACATTGATTATTAGTTTATAAAAGAAGTGTTTGAAACAGTATTACTCTTTTCATGCTAAATGTGCCTGTAACGCTAAAGCCATTGGTCCTTTACAACTTAATACATGACACCTAAGTAAGCTTGGGCCACTCAGTACTTTTTCCTAAGAACAATACAAATTTCTAGTACATAGATTCTTCTCCTTCAATTAAGTTTTTAAAAATTAGCCTGTGTATCTATTTCTTGTATGCAATACATTATTATATTGTATCGCACAATATGTTATTTGCTGCAATACCTGCATAATCTTTCCAGGAAAGTTTTTCAAAATGAATTAATTTCTATTCGAAATAATTAATCTCTACATCTGCCCTCTGTGACACAAGCCAGCTTCCTGCACCCCACTGCTGTGTGTACCACACGTTCTTCACCGCTTCAGTGCTGGATTTACAGCCGGACTTGATGGTCTTAAAGGTGTTTCCCAACCTAAATGCTTTTACTATTCCGCAGCTTAGCTGTGCTGTGGACCAGGCCTGCTATGCTGAGACAACAGCATGCCTACGCTTTTCGCTTTTCCCCTTGTTTTATTTGCAGAGTCACTGTGTTCAACACATCGGCCAAGGCGCCTCCTGACTGCGCGGTGCAAAATTATACACACAGGAAATTCGGAACTGAGCTTAAAGGAAAACACAACTCGGGATCCCGGCGGGATCGCAGCATTTCCGAGCGACCACTTTTCCACTGAATTTTTGTGTTTTCATACCGCATGGCACATTTCACACCATCTTCCTGAACTATGTATCTGGGTACGATAAAACGCTTCTTGTCGCACCATTTTTAGCCATAAAAGGTAAAATGAACTGTACTGCGTGGAAGTATTTCCAGCTCAGGATATCCTATGGTTCGAAGGCTCCGGTTTTCCCACACAAACACTTCAATTTAGGTGTAATTTAGGTGTTTGCAGAGTCTCGCGTATCCGGCCTCACCTGCAGCCCTGCCACCCCCAACACCTTCCCCCTCACAGCCACACCGAGCCAGCGTTCGCCCTCCCACCCCTCCCTAATGGGCTGTTCCACCCGCGGCAGGCGCCCGCGGCTGAGGCGGCGGGTGGGACGTTCCACCGCAGGAACTCGGGGGGCGCGGCTTCCGGGCGCCTTCTTCGAACCGGGAGCGCGCCGCCGGCCCCGCCATGACCCAGTCGGTGGTGGTGCAGGGTAAGGGGCTGTGCCGCCCGAGGCCCCCTGCCGCCCCCTCCCCGAGCCTCAGCCGTGTCTCTCCCCTTTGCAGTGGGACAGTGCGGGAACCAGGTGGGCTGCCGCTTCTGGGACCTGGCGCTGCGGGAACACGCCGCCGTCAACAAGGTAAGGGCGCGTTCGCCGGGCCGGACCGGGCCGGGCCCGCCGGGGGAGACAGCCCTGCCCTCCGCGTTCGCCGCTGGGCCTGCAAAGGCCGTGTCTGCCCTTAAACTATGGCCGCTTCATGTGAGCAGAACTCAGGAGCTTAACTACCAAGAGACCTTGATAAATCAGAGGGCTGGGCAATCACCAACCATGTGAAGTTTAACGAGGCAAAGTGCCGGATTCTGCACCTGGGACTGGGCAACCCTGGATGTTCGCACAGACCAGGGAATGAGATGCTGGGAAGCAGTGCTATGGAAAGGGCCCTGGGGGTCCTGGTCGATGGCAAGTTGAATGTGAGTCAGCAGTGCCCTGGCAGCCAGGAGGGCCAGCCGTGTCCTGGGGGGCATCAGGCACAGCATCGCCAGCTGGGCAAGGGAGGGGATTGTCCCGCTCTGCTCTGCACTGGGGGCGGCCTCACCTTGGGTATTGTGGGCAGTTTGGGGCACTGCAATATAAGAAGGATATTAAGGTATTGGAGAGTGTCCGAAGGAGGGCCACAAAGATGGTGAAGGGCCTTGAGGGGAAGCTGTACGGGGAGTGGCTGAGGGCACTTGGTCTGTTCAGGCTGGAGAAGAGGAGACTGAGGGGAGACCTCACTGCAGTTACAACTTCCTAGTGAGGGGAAGTGGAGGGGCAGGCACTGATTTCTTCTCTGTGGTGACCTATGGGAATAACCTGAAGTTGTGTCAGGAGAGGTTTGGGTTGGATATTAGGAAAAAGTTCTTCACCCAGAGGGTGGCTGGGCACCAGAACAGGCTCCCGAGAGCAGTGGTCACGGCACCGAGCCTGACAGAGTTGGAGAACCATTTGGACAATGTTTTCAGGCACATGGTGTGATTCCTGTGGCTGTCCCGTGCAGGCTGAGGGTTGGAGTCAATGCTCTTTGTGGGTCTCTTCCAACTCAAAATATTCTGTGCTCCTCTGATCCCTTTCTCTAGCCTTTCCACCTTGAAAAGCCCAGGATGTCTCCCTACAGCCAGGCATTACCAGGTCTGAGGCAGTTAGTGACAAGAGAGGGCTGTTCAGTCAGTGCAGGTTCTTTGCCACTGGCAGTAAAACAGAAGGGCAGCCCCCCCAGATTCCATTGCTGTTTTCCATGTTGGCTCGTGCTGTGGACTTGCCATACAACTGTGCTAAAGAAAACAGCACTCTGAAGAGGGCATAGGATTGTGCTGAGTACCCTCAACAAAAATCACGTTTGCCATGCCATGACTGTAAAGATATTGTTTCCTGGTTAACATAATAACAGATAATGATGAGCAGTCCTCAGTGCCTTCCCTCGAAGCAGCTGGAGAAATGCAATGAATGAAGTTCATATTGTGTATGGAGAATCTTTTGGTTGTAGTGTAGTATGAAACTGTGTCTTCCAGATTCTGCCTCACCAGGTCCTGAGTATAGTAAGCAATCTGTAAATAATGAAGTATTTAAACTTGACAGATCTCTTTAGCTTTACTAAAGCTAAAAGTGGGGTAAGTAATTTCCATGCTCTCAGCAGGGAGTTTTGGAATCACTGATTCAGTGTGGTGTGCTTTCCTTTTCGCAGAACTTCACGGGCATTGCTATCATGGGCATGGAGCCCATGATGAACTGAGTATTGTGTCAGTGATGAACTGAGTCAGCTAAACAGCAGCTATGTGATTTAATAATTGCATTGGGATCTTCAGTAAACTACTACAGTTGTTTAATCTTGTGCTGAAAAATTAATTTTCTAGTTACGTCCTTGTGTCACTTTAATAACAAGCTGATTTTTCAATGAAATGTTCCTTTTAGAGCTGACTAGAGCTAGCTGTAGTCAACATAGATGTTTACTCTGTTTTGAGTGGTGAGGTTTGACAGGTGACCTTCAAAGGTCCCCTCCTACTATATTACTACTATATTATGTATTATATAGTATACATAATATGTATTATGTATTATATATTATGTATAATATAGTAAAAAGCACTGAAAATTTTTGACATTACACATTATTTTGTGTTGTTTCCTTTTAGAAAGGAATTTATGATGAAGCCCTAAGCAGTTTCTTTAGGAACGTAGATACAAGGTAAGTTGTTTTATCAAGCAGCTTATGTGTTTAACACAGTGGATCCACACTTAAAGTATCTTTTCTTAACTGAAGTTATAATTTTCTTTGTTTCAAGTCATATTTAGTTTGTGCTAGAAAAAGATTTTACTCTTTTATATTTTTCTCAAAACCCTGTCTTTAGATGTCCATTTTAAGTATACTTACTTCAATAGTTAAAGGTGTTGAAAGTGTTTGGGTTTGTTTTCCTTTCCTTTTGTCCAAAGATGGGCAGTCAGGATCTGATAGCTTTTGCCATGGCAAATCACAATGAGATTTCTTGCCCTCTGAGTAACAACTGAGCAGCATTTCTCAAGGAGTAATATGACTGTTTTTTAATCCTGTTTTGTTACACAGAATAGTGACAGTGATTTATTTTTTATAAGTTAATCAATTCATACCTTTAGAGCATTCAGCCATCTCTTATCGGTCCAGTTAGAAAAATTCTTGCAGTTTGCAAGAATAAAATGTGCATTTGGATATTGCTGCTTTATTCAAATTCATTAAGAAGGATTTGACCAGCCTCTTTTCCTTTCCATCGTATGACAAGGTTGCAGTAACAGCATATGACTTTAACTAAAATGACATTGAAATACAAATTGTTTTGTCTCAAATTTTACCTCTTTGAAAGAACATGCAAAAGCATTGGAGTTTGATTGCCACTCCTCCATTCCTTGAGGGTATTTCCTAGAATATCTTTATTTATTTATTTATTTATTTTTTAAACCAAGAAAATTTAAGTATAAACAATGCCTGTGTTTCTGCATGTGCCTGATGAAACCATCAAGTTTTTAATTGACAGGTTGGCTACAATAGAAACATCTGTTTTCTTTTTGATCAGCCTGATCTAGTGGAAGGCATACCTGCTGATGGCAGCAGGCTTGGAACTAGATGAACTTTAAGGTCCTTTCCAACCCAAGCCATTCTGTGATTTTAGGAATGTGGGGATTTTTTTTTTTCCCAGCAATTGAATCCAAGTGATTGAAAGTATGGTCTGGCATGAAAGACCACAAACATAATAGGAAGAAAAAGAAGTGTTGGTTTGGGGTTTGTTTTTTTTCCTCTTTGAGTTTTGTTACTCCCTGGAGAGAGATAGAACTTCTCTGGGTGTATTTAGTGGCGCTGTAGTGTTGTGTAGGCTAGAGGCTGCTGTGAACAGCTCAGCTAGTGAGAAGTGCCTGGAGAGCTTCTTGGAGCGAGAAGATGAAAAATTCTGGGGAAATCCAGTGCAGCCCCATACTCTCTTCCCCTCAGTTCTGATGGGACTGAGCAGGGTCAGAACATCTGTACTGTAGCAAGTTTTAGCTGATGTTTTGGGACTATTAGTGTGGTTAAATGTAGAATGGTTTAAGACATACTTTAAATTTAGGCTTGGCCAGCTCTCAAGTTTGGTAAATAACTGAGGGGACAATTAGATCCATCTCTCAGTATCCCTGCCTTTTTTCCCCTGTGTTGAATATAGTTTGGCCAGACTGAAGTATCTCATCCTTTGAGTGCAGAAGCACCAGCATTTATTGTGGAAAAAATGTGACTGTAACACAATGAGCAGTCTCCTGTGTTGGCTCAGTACAACCAGTCCTGGGAAAGAAGTAGCTGTGTCAGACCAGCATGATTTCTGAACTGGTAATTCTTAATAGCAAAATAAGTCAAGCACAGCTCTGTGCTAGTGCAGTGACACAGATTTCTCACCTGAGCAGAAGCACAGTTGTAACTATGCCCATAGAAAAGCTCGTGGGGCTACTTAGTGCGCTGGGCTCCTTACATGATGCAGACACACATATCACATGCTGATAAAAACTAATCCTTTCAAGTTCTGGCAAAGTGTAGAATTCCTACAGAGCACAGGCTGTATCTGAGAGTAAAATTTCAATGCTTCTCTATTCAGCTTCTCGAAGTAATACTTAGGATAGTTCTGACTGAGATCATGTCCTATAATTGCATTACTCTCAGGAATTGTGAGGCCTTTCTTAGCAGCATGTCCAGGGTGTTTCTGTTTGTTTGCGTTGTCATACTCCTCTGAACACAAAATATTAAAGAAAACAATTTATAATAGTATATATTTTCTGTTACAAATCTGAGCTTAGATTTTTTCTGTTACTTTTTTTTCTTTTTCAGAACTGGTGGTGATGGTCCTGATATTTACAAAGGAAAAATCTGCTCTTTAAAAGCACGAGTAAGGCAATCTATAAAGGTCATTCTTTTGACATTGCATATTTATGTCCAGCCCTGGGGGAATTTTCATAAAGTCCTTAAAATTGCATACAGGTTTAAATACTGCTTGGAATAGTAAAGTTTCTAATAGTAACTTTTATGGTTCAGTCAAGTAATGCAGTCTGCGCCAGTCTTGTTGGGTAATTTAAATAGTAATTCTAATAAAATGATTGCAGATATTAGTAACTAAGTCTTTATTTGAATTTTCCAAGAAGTGTGTTTCTTTGAGCCACTTTAAATGATTAAGAAGCAAGGAATATTGAAACATAAAAATGTTTTAATGTCTTCATTCCTAAGTATTGGGGAAAAATATTACAAAATTTTAACAAAATTTCATTATCTGAAATACTGTCCTATTGAACAACTTCTAGCAAGTCAGCTAAGGTTAATCTAGTTGGTCTCCTAGTTAACAACTGGCAAAAAAGGTTTCTGTGGAACAGAGTAGAAACAGTATACCTTCTATATTGTAAATAATTCTGTATTTCTTTGTGTGATTATTTCAAGAGTAGTGTGCTTACTGACTGAATTTTAATTCTTTCTGTTCTCAAAGGCACTATTGATTGACATGGAGGAGGGTGTGGTAAATGAAATTCTGCAGGGACCATTGAGGGATGTGTTTGATAGCAAGCAGCTTATCACAGATGTTTCTGGTTCAGGAAACAACTGGTAAGAACCTCTTCAGAACACATTTCTTAGCAACTAATTAGATGGCATTTGAAAAGGGAAATGATAACCGTAGCTTTCTGGTTCGTTCTGCACCTGGGGAGCTGCAGCATTTTACCAATAAACTTGGAGTCACTGTTGCCTGGAGGAGAGCTTTGAAAAGGCTTTTACAGAAGGATAATTCTGCTGATACACCATTTTGTCTATTTTTTTCTCCCTCTTTTTTGATTTTTCCTTTCAAAAGAACATGCTTTTTATTTTTGTTTCTTTGGTATTCAGCTGCTTCCATTGCTCAGTCAAAGCCATAATCTAGTTTGAGACTGCGCAGCTACTGTGGAAATGAGATATATGAACAAATGCACTTTTGATTTCTAAGCACCACAGAGTCTCGCTTTGTGCATATAAACTACGTTACCAAAAAGAGAAATTCAGAAAAAGATTGATTAACATAACGAATTCCAAATTTTCACGGAGACCTTAATGCACCTCTAATAATATTCAGTGCAGTACAGACTGGAAAGAAAATCATCAGCAAATGTACCAAAAGAGAGTGCAATACAGGGAATAAAACAGCCTGTAACTTCATCTAGCTGGCAAGTGTATGGAAAATGAGCTCTTTGGGGTTTTTTTGTTTACTGGTATCTCTGACTTGCATAGCACTCAAAGGAAGATCAACACACATTTTGCATAGGGGTATGTGTATTGTTACTAAGTATATAACTTTCATTACTACAATTATATCATCCAGTGTGGGAGTTTGTTTCCTTATATGTACAAAATAATAGTGAATGCTCCAAATGTGGACTTAGTGCTGCTTGCATCCTCAATATTAAAACCGTGTCCTGACTCCTGTATTCTTGTTACGTAGTCACAGCTTAGAAATTCTCACAGATGAGGTATTACACACAGCTTTGTACTCTGAACTCTAAACTGTCTAATAAAAAGAGATAAAATAAAAAAAAAATTGAAAGATTGATTGTTGGATTTATTTTTCTCAAAGTACTTTTCATATCCTCAGGGCTGTAGGTCATAAGCTATATGGCTATCAGTACCGGGAAAACATTGTGGAAAAGCTGAGGAGAACTGCAGAACATTGTGACTGTCTGCAGTGTTTCTTTATAATTCATTCCATGGGAGGTGGTAAGTAATCTCATTATCATGAGTATGACTGCAGTAGCCACAGATGAAAAAGAAAAACAGGGATCTTGAAAAGAAGATAAATATAATAATCTATATTGTTCAGAATACGTAATAAAAAAATTAACAGACCAATTCAGTGAACCTGTAATTATTTATTACTTGTTTTGTTAGAGCACTAATGTGTTACCCAGAGCAAAAATGCAGCTAAAATTTTAAATATGATGCAGTGGGTGGATCAAGACAAGTACTGAAGACAACTAAACTCGGAGGAATTATTGATCAGAAGGGTCAGTGTCCTCTGAATACTGACATCATTGTTGTAATCAAGTTGCTTTTAATCATGGGGAAAGATTTTTCCAAAAGGCTTTGAAGGAAGACTTCTGATGTTGCTTAACTTTAGAAAAACTGTTTTTCTGTTTTCCTTCCACATAATTCTCTTGAATCCAATCTAATTATTTTGTTAATAAGCCAAAAGGGAGAATCCTTTGCAGTGACAATTTTGGCATTATTGCATTGCCACCAAGATTTCCTACCCCAAAAACCTGTATTATAACTCATTAAGATGTGGAAAAAGACACAGAAAATAGCTCTAAATATGAAAGAGTTTTGTCAAGGGCCTTTTTTGTGGCCGTTTGCTTAATTTCAGAGACCCTGCAGATATGATTTCTGTTATTGCAGAAAATTGCTGTCTTGTTCATAGAATAAATCGTCTGCCACTGAGAATGTAGTTGAAAACTCAGAAAAAGATCACAGTTCTGCGATTTGAGCTCAGTGCTGTGTTCTCAGCGATAATGAGGAAAAAAACTTGTGTGCTGAGGGAAAGAGGTGGCTCAGTTTTGACTGGATAATGAGAAAACTTCATAAAGAAACTCTAAAAGGAAGGTAATTGTTGGGGACAGTTCAGTGCTTTTGAGCAAATGTTTTGTTTCAAAATTCAAATAAAAGATTTTAAAATAGGGAATAAAAAACTAGGTCAGAAAATGTTGGTTACATAATAGGACTTCTTAGGTTGCAGAAATTTTTGAGATTGTGCACTTCATCCTGATTGTGGAAAGTACTTTTATTACTGAATTATTTTCCTGGCTGGGAAGAACCTTCCTGCTTTAATATATATTTGAGTAGCCTCCACTGTCAGCCAGATGTTTAAGAAAATATTCATTAATATATAGAATTGAAAAGTTGTATGTCTCCAGCATGAGTCTTAGGGCCTAAGATAACACAGGGAATCATACCTTCTGTTTTTCTGTTTTCATTCATAATTAGGAACAGGATCTGGTCTTGGAACTTTTGTACTAAATTTGCTTGAGGACGAATTCCCAGAAGTATATAGATTTGTTACTTCAGTTTATCCCTCTGGTGAAGATGATGTTATTACTTCTCCATATAACAGTGTTCTGGCTATGAAAGAGCTTAATGAACATGCAGACTGTGTGCTACCAATAGAGAATGAAGTAAGAATACTCTATTTCTGTGAATTTTTTTTTTCATTAAGACTGCACAAAAGAAGTTTTTCTTCCTTTTATGAATTGATTTGAGTACCATGTCTTTAAAAGCATAATTTCAATTTTTGAAGTAATAATTAAACTTCTAAGTCACTTGCAGGCTTTTGAAATGAGCCATGGGTATCACTAAAAAGTTGCTCTGCACCTTCAATGTAGTCTAGACTGAATTTTTTTCATGCCTATTTCATAGTAAACTCTGTAAAGCTTCTATTTACTGAGACAGAGCATCTTCTAGTCCTTTAGTAATCAGTTTGTACATAGTATTAGTAGAGTGCTGCAAGGGAAATGACTAACCACTCCAGATTCCAACAGACTTAACTGTGCTGATTAGTGATATGGGAATCATAGACGTACCTGACCTCACAAAGTACTAGACTCATTTGAATCTAGCTTTGATGACTGTCTTGGTGTTTGTTTATGAAAAAAATAAGAGAAAGTGAAATATAGTTAGAGAATATATTTTTTCCTTTCACAGGTATTATGAAAATTTAAAGTGCAGTTTTAGAAGAAAAATATTTTAAATAGTTGAATAAAATTCAAACTTGAGGTTAAGCTGAATGCATATTTCTGACATGTAAGGAGCATGCTTTTAGAAACACTTCAGTCAACTGGAATTGCTCAAAAGTTGGACTTAGACGTATCAAAGATATAATCTTTGAGCTTACAGTACCATGTGTTAGCTTTTAAGATTAATAGAAACAAAAAATTGGAATACTGAATTTGAAAGCTCTGTGCTCAAGACTACTTTGCTTTTTTTTTTTTTCTCTCTCAAAGTCTCTCTTTGATATAGTTAATAAAATCAATCAGATGATCAGTTCTGGGAAGCTAGGGTCAACTGTGAAGCAAAACAGCTTGGTAACATCAAGTGCAGCTAGTGCAAAAACTCTCCAAGAGAAGCCGTTTGACGCAATGAATAATATCGTAGCCAACTTGCTGCTGAACTTGACAAGGTAAAGCGACAGGTTATTCTCTGTAACAAAGTAGTATTGCTCAAGGTGGTGTGTGCTGCTAATATGCAGGCCTGCATCACCTCAAATAATATTAACTGTTTTTTATTTGATGCGAGTCTTCTCTTTTAAAGATTTGGTTACTAAATGTTAAAGTATTTGGATGTATTCAGATTGTAGTGGTGGTGCTTTAGCCACGATACTCTTAAAACTGAAATAAATTTATAGGCAAAAGTATACTGTTTTCCATTAGTGCTTAGTGGATCCCAAGGATCCCCTTTCTAGACCAGTTGTATTTTATAATCCTGTCACACCATTTTTGCTCGTAAACTGTCTATTGCTGCAAGAAATATACTTCTGGAGTATTGGCCTGTTTTAAACATCTCATCAGGAATGCTAAGTCGCAGGTGTTTTATTATAGCCTGGTTAGTAAAACTGGTATGAATCAGCTATGTCTACATACTGAAAAACAGTGTACAATTGGGAAACAAGGTCTTATTCTTGATGATTTATTGATCTTTAATGAGAAGTATAAGTAAATAAGATTTTGCACTGATTCTGCCAGATGTGAAAGTTCTATAATTATACGTGAACAATTTCTTGAATGCTTTGGGTTTTTATTGTACAGAACAGTTGGAAAATAGATTTAATGGAAGTTTGTTATAGAAGTGATTTCCTTAGGTTGTAACAGTTTTATAATGGTTTATTAATTTTCAGCTCTGCTAGATTTGAAGGTTCCCTAAACATGGATCTTAATGAAATCAGTATGAATTTGGTTCCATTTCCTCGACTTCATTATTTGGTTTCAAGCTTGACTCCTCTGTATACATTGGCAGATGTTAATGTACCTTCCAGAAGGTAAGAAAAAAATATTATAGAAGTTGTACACTTGAAGCTTAATTTCTGATTCTACCATAGTTTTCATTAAAAAATTCCATTCTGTAGCAAAACTAAGAGTGGAAGTTCTAAAACTTTTTAAGTCTCACATTTTCAAATTCGGCCTTCTGATTTTTGGAACATCTGTCGTCCCTTTTCTCTGAATGGTTGAGCCAGTAAACTTGACATCTTTTTAATTTCTACTGGGAAATGTTTCTGTTGGAAAAATGTATTACTTAGATAGAACCCACACCATAAGTTCTTTGAGTAACAGTTTGCGCTTGACTGACAAAATACTGTAAAAACAAGGAATTAAACTAGATTCTGGGAAGTAATGGCATCTTACTTCAGTCTGGAGATGCAGTGAGCCTATTTAACAACTTACTGTAATGATAAGCTGACACTTGTCAAGTTCTGTGAGATACTTATCCCTCTGATGTAGCAGAAAAGTAACCAGTTAAAAGAGATTTTACTGGGTTTAGCGAAATTCAGTCAGCAAGAGGTCCAAATACTGATAGAGGCAACTAAGGGTAAGTGATGGAAGTATGCAAAGCAGAGGAGAGAGCAGGACTGCTCTTACTCTGTGACAGCAAGTTGTGACAGTCAGTTAGATTTATTGAAAACATACCTTGAGGAGCCAGTACAGTGCTGGGGGGAAGGAAACATACCATGGGGAGATGCTCAAGTCAAAGATCTTTCAGAATGAAGCGGAAACAGTAGTATTATTGTTTCCTTTATTTAGTTACTCTTTTGTAATAGGCAGATTGTGGCAGAGGTGATATAGGAAAAAGGAAATAAGAGATGATGAATGCAGAATCTGGAACAAATAGAATAGCTTAGATGTTGTGGGTCCACAGAGACCTCAAGACACCATCTTTGATATCCCACAGTGCAGTGAAGCTTGCTTAATGAAGTGAAGAGAGAAAGAATATGATCTGCAGAGTCATCATTAAAGCAGTAATGCATGATAAAATTAGAATAAGTAGACAAGTATGTATAGTCCATCTTTTCCTAAATCATTAGTCAAAATCAATGCAGATTCTGTGATTCATTGATCCTTTTAAATAATGAAGTGTAACAGGCAGATAACCAGTTCTGTAAGGGTCAACAGCACTTTGATACTCCTTGTTAGATCCTTCACAGTGAGATAGTACACTGAAATTGTCATATAACCCAAACCTCAAGGAGGTAAATCCTTTTACATATTTTTTTAAGACTTTGTAACTATTGACCCCAAATTGCTTTTATAAAGTCAACTTCTCTGACTCAGCAGTGATTTGTAACATGAGGGAGAATAGAGGGAAAAGTGGATCCAGTGTATTTTCAAAAACTTGTAATGCCAACATATGTACATATAAAGGTTTGAATCTTTTTCCTATCTTTTATGGTCCCAGGATAGATATAGCTTTATCTCCAGAATTTTATGAACTTTTAAACCCTAAAGGTGGGCATTCTGAAGAACTTTTGTATCCTACTTTAGTAAGAGTAGATAACTGTTTTCTTTTCATCTAGGCTGGATCAGATGTTTTCAGATGCATTTAGTAGAGATCATCAACTAATTCGAGCAGATCCAAAGCATAGCCTCTACCTTGCCTGTGCACTTCTCGTTCGAGGAAATGTGCAGGTTTCAGACCTTCGCAGAAATATTGAAAGGTTAGTCATACCACATAAAGTTGTCATGGGATTTACACTGAAGCTGTTGTGAGACGTCCAGACCACTCCAGCTTTTCGAAGAGTTTCAGTACCAGATCAGTTTACTTGGAAGTACTTTTTTTCATTTTAGAAAGGAAGAAAATGTAATTAACTTATATAATGAGTGATAATAAGTCACAGAATTCTCAGATTTCAGTATAAAGGGAGCTGACTGGATATCCCTGTGCTGCTCCTCCCTTTTTCAAAAAGCCAAAGCTTAACCTTCCAGGGGTTTCCTGACAGGAAGGATGTTGGAAGAGTAAGTTCTGTAGTAGAAGTCTGGTTTTACTTAACAGAAGATCCCTCCCCTTCATGTTTACCTTCATGTAGATAGAAAATCATCTTTATTTTACCAACTCTGTGTTGCTAGCACCCTGTTTCTACCTTTTACGCTGTTGAGCTACATAGATAAAATAGAAAAGGCAGGCAAGCTTCATGTACCAAGTGGAGTTTATAGGAAGAGAGGAGTGCATGGGGAAAATTTCTGAGAACCTATACCGTTTAATTTATTTCAAAACTACAGGTAGACTGATTGTCCCCAGACAGTATTAATCTGCCCCTTTCCTAGATCTCAGAGTGCTTTCAGTCTGTTCTATAGAAATAGGTACCTGTAACTTCACTTAATACATTAAATTAACAAAACAATGTTGGTGTTTGAAGTTTAAATTTCAAATAGACTCTGTGGTTTTGTCTGAAGTCTAAAATGTCTTATTCAGAGTCATAGTTACAACTCTCACGCTTAGTTCTGAAAGCTTGTGTTAACCTTTTCAGACTGTTAGTTAATAAAGGAAACTTAGCCTTCATGTTCTTTAGGTAACTAAACTTTTTGTACCACAGGTTGAAACCTTCTCTGCACTTTGTCTCCTGGAATCAAGAGGGCTGGAAAACTGGTTTGTGTTCTGTACCTCCTGTGGGCCATTCCCATTCCCTTCTGGCTTTAGCAAACAACACCTGTGTAAAACCAACTTTCACTGAACTCAAAGACAGATTTATGAAGCTCTACAAGAAAAAGGTGCAACTTTTATAATTTTAATATCTGTAGTAAGTAATCATTAGCATCTTGTGTTATGGGGAAGCAAATCTTAGTATCACAAAGGGACTGCTTAAAATTAACAGTCCAAGATTTTTGTTTGTTACCTGTCAAGAAATCATTCTAACAGCGTCTGCTTAAAAAGCATAAACCTCTTATTAATCTGTACCTACCTGGCAATATCAGAATCATAGAATAGTTTGGGTTAGAAGGGACCTTAGAGATCATCTAGTTCCATCCCCCCTGCCATGGGCAGGGACACCTTTCACTAAATCAAGAGTTTGAAAGCCCCATCGAGCCTGACCAGGCCAAGCTTCCCTTGCTACTGAAACCTTGCCATGTAAACCAATACACATTTTGTCTTCTTGGATACACCTGACCAGTGTGAAAAGATGGATGTTTAAGAAATCAGTAATATGTGATTCCACAGGGACTTGTTACTAAAGTTGTCAAGTGTTTAAACAAGGGATGTCATAACATAAGTCTTTAAGTCTCCTTTCTACAGCACATACGCTCGCCCCCTTCAGTGCAAGCTAAATGGCACGCACTGAGCCAGAGCAACTAGGGGCCAAGAAAAAGGATAACACTGATTTTATTTTTTTTTTTATTCTCATAGGCTCACCTTCACCATTATCTGCAGATAGATGGGATGGAGCAAAGCTGTTTTTCTGAAGCTGTGTCCTCTTTGTCTGACCTAATAGAAGAGTACAATGAACTGGATGCTACAAAAGGTGGGCCTAGAACAGATCCATCAAGACTGAAGATAGCTGTTTAAAGAAGGAAGGACTGATGGGGGTTTTTTTTGTTTAAAAAAAGAAACCACTTCCCTAAGTGTTCAGCCACTTGAGTTCACCAGAATGACTTGCAGCAGGCCTGGCTATTGGAATTCCAAAGTGGGATCAGGGCACCAGCTTCCTTAGCTGGAGAGGTGTCATATTAAGTGATTTAAGCCCTGCCTGTAAGAAAGATTTGACAGCACCTAATTATAGCTGATATCAGTAAGAGCAGTAATCCTACCTGTGGAGTAAATTGACACACCATATGCTGTGAAGAGAAGGAAGAGAAGTTTTAGTAGCCAAAAATGTAATTCTTTTGTCAGACTTTACGGTAAACTAAGGGTACGTCTTACTTCAAAGAAGGATCACCGTTGCTAGATTTGGGTTTTAATAAGCGACTGTGAAGAAAGAAAAGCCCACGTAGTCTTTTCAAAGACGAAAGCAAGTCTCTAATGAAACTGCTTTCTTAAGCTTTGCAGTATACATTTCAGAATGCTCTAAGCTGTGTTCATCTTTTTAATAATTTTGCTTCTGTGTTGTACTTAGCTATATTAGAGCATTCTGAGTTGATACCAAAATGGGCAATATCAGAAAGTTCCTCAAGATAAATTTTGTTTCAAGTATTATACTTGGAGTATTAACATATTATTTTAATGATTCATATTAATGAATGCTGAGTTGCACTTGATAATTTGGTATACCTCTGAGCAAACATGCACTTAAAATAAAGTTATAACGACTGGAGAAAAAAGTTTATAGGCTTGAAAGAATGCAAGTGAAATAGATATTTTAATATTTATAATTATCAGGGTAAGTTACTTTTTCTATTACAGTACAAATTTTCACAAAACAGAATGGACAGCTATTTCCAGTTGCTTCCCAGCCTTGGCTGTCTTAAAACATCAAGACTAGTGAACTGTTACAGATCAGAATGGACGAATACAATGATTTCTTGAAGCCTTAAGTCCTAGGAGAGTTGGCGTGGGTGTGTAAGTAAGCACAATTTTCAACATTTATGTCCAGAAGCATTCAATAAAACATTGTGCTAATGTTTGTTGAGACCATTTTTTAAGAAAACGTTCGACAAATAGTAATTTTCTTGAAATGTATCTGTTGTCTTTAGTTGCCCACTTATTTATTCCTTTACACATGCATTTTTTATATTTACACCACTAGAGAAAGACTACCTGCTGCAAAAAGCAATCTGAGTTTAAAGTTGAATTCTTCATTTTCAAGCAGCATTGATGTTTGTTACTGTTGCAGTACATAGTAGAAAAGGTTAACTTAAGAATCAAGAGTGATAGATGTAGTGTTACAGGGCAATTTTTTTCCTAATACCTTCGAACAAGTATTTGTCTTTGTGGGCAACAATTTGTTATGGTGGGGCGTGAAACTGTCTTGTGCCTTTCTTAATTACCAAAAGTTCTTGTTTGGACAGTACTAACGTTACATACATCTTTGTCAAGAATGTATTTCCCCAGAAAAAACAGTTACATTAAAAAGATACACTCTGACTTATGTTTTCCAGTGCCATTTAAAAAAATGAGTGAGTATTCACTTCTGTAGTTTCAGTATAAACACTGCTGTGACAGGGGGTTATGCTAATTCTTCAGGGTGTGAATGTGCTTTTGCATTCTCAGTGTGTTACAGTCAATGGTGTAGCTTGGTCATAGGACTTTGAGCTCAGAAAATATATCTCCTGGGTCACTGCAAATCCTCTGACATACACATGATGTTATCCACATCATCTTCCACTTGAAGGAGCCTTCGTTGGGGCACTCAAACTGTACAGTGACCATTTTTGACTTACTAGGTATGCAGCACCTCTTGTCCAAGCACACCCCACAGAAAGTGAGTCTATAGCTTTGAGTAGTTGAGCATCCAGAAAAAACAAGCTTCTCTGCTGTTGGAAGCTGGAATGTCGGTTGACATGTTTTTCCTTTTGGAATCTTTAATATTAAAACAAAGAAAAGTCTGAGTTTTCTACATATTAAAAACAGACCATGTAAGAAAAACTTGCAACATTTACTTAGAAATATCTTAAAGGTTACTCAGTGTGAAAGCTGCCTTTATCAGTCAACAAATAAAAAATATTTTCGGAGTGACTGTGCATCAGGACAGCTTTAGCAGCACATCTATTTCAGGACATTACATTCTTTTGCTTGAAATTACACATCAGTAGTTTACTATTGAAACCTGAAGAGTGAAGGTAGAAAACAGAAGAGTTATTTTAAAACCCTTAAAAAAGAAATAAGTAAATGTTTTATTAGTAGTTGCTAATACATCCATCTTTCCACTAGGTCCAATATTTTCATTTTCTAGTAAGTAATTTTATATTAGAAAATACCTTTATTTTCTTCAGCATATTGTTCAGACAAGGCTGGATGAAGCATAATCTCTTTTCTTTTTTCATTTCACATTTTGTGTTCTCATTGGTCACTCTGCTGGATATGCCTATGCCACAGGTCCTGGAACAGGGTGTCCAGGGAGTTGCCTGTACAAGGCACTTTTTCTTCAAAACTAGCGGTAAGCTTCTGTAAGCTAAGAAAGCAATATATTATTTATGCAGCAGAACAGCCCCAAAAGGATGAACTAAAAATACAAGGATAAGAATTTAATTTCTGTTCATGAAGGTACTAATGTAGGTAAACCTAGAAATGAGACATAAATAACATCATACAAAAGACAGCTGAGCTGCCATTAAACTTTACTGACACTAGATACTCAGATCCTAGTAAGGACTATGAGATTGCATGTGTTACATGGCCTTCCATTTCCATGTGATGGAAATGTTCTGTGGGGAAGGTTACTTGTGGCATTTTTATGAAATGTCCAGGGGTTTTTTTATTATTTATTTATTTCAAGCCAAGCATAGCTTGTAAAGGGCTGCTGAAAACATTAATGTTCGTTTCTTTGTAGAAACTATGAATGTTCTAGGGTTTGTATTGAGTAATAAAATTGTCCAGTGACTTCTAGATATCACCAAAAAGCCTATTTTTTGATGGATGAGAACTGGATCAGGTGGAATACACTTAAAAAGAAGTCATAGTGGAAAAGTTAATGGTGAAACTCTGTAAGAAAATCTGTAGAATCGGGACATCTGTGTAAGAGCATGGGCAGAATTACCTGAAATTACCAGAATTGGTGTTGAATTTCCAGAATACCTGGAAAGCAGACAGCAGTTTAAAGATCTCATTGAAGCAAGGTGTTTAAAAGCCTTTCACATATATGCAACAAATAAAGGAAAGCTAAATGGTTGTTTATACTTTGTACATTTTTTGAAGTATGACCTAGTTACAACCCTATGTATCTGAATTAGGTAAATCGAATTGAAACGGAAAGCTAGAAAGCAAAGTAAGAACAGTAAAATGAAACTTAGCATTTATCCACACTAACTGAAAAAGGATTTTTCAAAATAGATACTGGCCCGTTCAGCCACCCGTAGAGTTCATGCACAAGTTGGCATGATACTTCTGCTAGACTAGGAAATGGAAGGGGGAAGACTTTGAAACAAAAATTTAAAGGTGTTTTTCTTCAGAAGGTTCCCAAAGAACAGCATCCTTCGGCACATACAGCCATCACAGGGACAGGGTGTTGGTTCCCTGAACTAAGCCCAATAGGAAGTGTGCTTTGCAAGCTGGTGTCTTTTCTCAAGGTTATTCTGTGCAATTGATTTAGATTCTGGAATGAATCTTGTGAGATGCTGTTGTTGCAGTCACCGAAGGCTGGACTTCAGCTTTTGGATCCTCTGAAGAGCTGCAAAGTAAACGGCTTAATACTCTTGTCCAGATACCTGGTATATATCTCCCCACAAACCCAGTTAATGTATGTCAAATGCTTTGGCTGCCATTGCTTTCAATGTGTTATGTTCTCTGTTTAATCAGATTAACACTGTTCTGTAGAAATTAAATCACTCTTCACTTGAACTCTGTTGCCTTTGCAAGTACCTGTTTATACAACAGGATTAAGGATATTTCTGTTATAAGGCTTTGATATTAGATATAGGTATTGTATCATAATTTTGAAGTCAGGATGAGCTTCTTTTTTATTTTTGCTAATTTCTATAACCATTGCTAATGTGTGAGAAGCTGTCCAAACTGAACTTCAGATTTTGTAAGCAGGTCTGTTTATCTGCACATTGACTTATGTGTTTACTCATCAGCCTTTGATGAGGGTTTTCTGATAAGCTTTGCAATCCTTCTAGTTTTATTTTATTGATTCTGTGGATGGTGATTCAAGCTGCCAGCAAATAAATGGCTCAGCTTTCTGGTACCCACATTAGTTGCAACGAAGATGACTTTCACCATGCAAAGCTGCACATGCACAGGGAAGGAGATGGCACAAGCATAGGCAGCTGTGGACAGGGAAGCTGCTTCTGTCATGGTGCTTCCTTAAAGTGAAAAGTAAAACTACAGGGTTAGCAGCTGAGCAAGAATGAGGTTATCAACTGACCCTTGCAGAACTGCATGTGTAAGCTTGTGGATGCTTTTGATCAGACTAAATAGAGAATAAACTGGGGGGGGGAGTGTATTATCCTTGCAGTGACTTAAAATTTGTGAATTGAGGAAAGTCACTAAGGCGATTTTTATAATTTTCTGTTCTATTGGAAGAAGAGGCCTGCAGCATGTTAATGTATGTATGTGAAAATCAAGACTCCCTACCACCACAGATGAAGAGAAAGTGAGGCAGCTCCCAGGCTGTAAAATGGCTGTCCACCAGCATCCCTAATTGGGCTGATCTGATGAGTAATCAGCCTATGCAGGAAGATGCTTTGCCCAAATTCCCTGGCGACAGAAGCCAAAAGCCTTTTTGCTTTTCACATTCATTAAGTTTAGAGAAAAGAGTCTGTGACCTGAGAGTAAGAGGGATAAGTGGGACAGAACAGTCACCCTGGCAATGGCCTTCTGCAAGAATGGAGAAAGTGCCAGTGTGGTGCCTGCCTGGCTGCTGGAGCCAGGGATGCTAAATGCAGAAAGGCTCATGTACAGAAAACTTCACCAGTGTGGCCATGCTCACCTGACATGAGTCTGTAGTTGGTTGATTGAAGGTGCTTGTGCTGTCCCAGGCTGCAAATGGATTGTCCAGGCTTCTTTCTGCCTGTGACCCTGGGGCAGGGACTCGTTGCTAGTCTTGGCAAGAATACAGGTGTACATCCAATTGCACCACTGATACACAGGCACTTATAAAGTGGGTTAGGCTGGAAGGTCTGCCCATTGCGATAATAAACTCCACTGAGCTCACATCCTACAGCTATCAGATCTGAAAATAGTGAACAACAGTTACTAACAAAGGAGGAGCAGGTGAGTTGCTTAACAGAGTACTAAAATGTGGTCAGCCTTAATGGCACCCATAGCTCTTTAAATCAGTCACCAACATGTCTGCCAATAACAGGCTTGTGCACAATGAATTGGTTTCACTGATGATTATACAGGTAAGTTTAAAGCCAGTCCCAGCCCTACTCTCAGATTCTCTGACTGAGCAGGCAGAGGACTAAATCAGGATAAATTGCTTAGCACAGAGCTGCGCGGCACCTGCAAGCAGAGTTTTGCCTCCAAAACCATTCACCTAGGTGGTCCCACCCTCCTGCATTTCAAGAATGGAACATGAAAGAACAACTTACATGCACACACGCCTGTTTCATACCTAGGCTCGTCTTTTGAGTAGTCACAGTAGAGACCTTTGTGGGGATCACAGACATCTGCTTCATTGCAGGGTTCTCCTGCCTGCTTGGCACAGACCTTGCAGCAGCCACAACCATCGTTGACCAAGCTTACCCCAGGGGTGCAGGCTGGCACAGGTGGGCATCTGCATGGCCAGTGACAAACCTCCTTGCGCTGGTGGACTTCCGTTTCTGAAGGTTTATCTTCAGGCTGCACTGGTGGGCTGTGGAAAAACTTACACACAGTGGCATATTTTGAGCGCTGAATGCATTATATACACCTGGAATAGCATAAAATGAAGTTGAGATGGACAAAATGGTCAAGTTGGATGAAGACACATTCCTGATCTCGTAGGTATGAAAAATGAGAGGCTATGAGGTTTAGGTAGAAAGCAGAGGACCATTTTCACCCACTGTCATGGACTGAGGTGGTGTTCTACCAGTAAGCCTGGCCTATTGCTTGTACAAAACACAAATCATTGGTCTTCCCTTTGCTTTCCATAGAACAAAACCTATAGTAGAACTGAAGTAGGAAAAAAAGTGTTTTAAAATAGATGGTTTTAAGTATTTTGTCCTACAAACCTTCTATCAAACGAATTAATTTTTATTCCTCCCATTGTTTTATAGCCAGCCACACTCCTGTGTGCCAGTTCTGATCGCAAAAGCCTTTTAAAATAGTGAACCTCTTTTGAATGTTACTTTGCTCCAAAATTTGAGTATCTGTTTGGGAGGGAGAATTATCATATTTATAAATTCTCTTGTACTAGACAGAAAAAGTTAATCCTAATAAGGGAGGCTAGTAGTTCTACTGAGCTTAATAGGTTGCTTTCTAAGAGTGTATTTATTTGCATGACTAAATCTTCATTGAATCCAGGGCTTATGGAGCAAAGACATACCTCATTAAAGAGATTTGTATCAGCAGTAGGAAGTCAAGATCTAGCCAGAATTTACTGGTTTACACATTCTGTCTCAGAATTCATGGGGTTTTTTTCTATTTTTTTTTTTTTCAAGTAAAGGAAGACCTAGCTAATTCTTGATGGGTTTATTTTTCTGAGACATAGAGGGAGATTAAGTTAGCACAGAATGTGAAAGTATCTGAGACAGCTATATTCTGTCTGCGTTTTTAAGAACTACATCTAAAACATAACAATTTAGATCTTAGCATTAGATCTTTTCATGCTGCTGATTTCAGCAGAAATGCAGATCATACTGTAATTATTCTCAACAGTTCCATAGTTAGGTATGGGCACACACAGCATTTGGTCACTATACAACATAAGGTCTGGCAACTGCTCTCATCAAGCAGCTCTGACTGCCCAAAGAGCAAGATCCAGCCCCTCATCAGGTGCCTGCATCGCCAGCTTGCAGGAAAAAAAAAATTGTACCCTATATTTTTTTTCCTGGGCACATGAAGCCCAACCCATCAGTTTATCTCTTCATCCAAACTACAGGGTTCTACTGTTGTGGAAATCACCTCCAGCAGAGATGCTGAGGTAAAGATGGGGAAAGGGTCATGCAGCTGGGTTTCCTTTCTGCTCAACTTTCAAACTGGATCTGCAGAATTCAGCATTTCATATTTCATAGCCAATGAAAGCTCTCGCACCATAATTGAGCTGGCCTAATTGCGTGCAGCAGTAAATGACCTTTTAAAAGGCTTTTTTTCTGCCACTAATTTCCATTTTCATAGTCATTTACAACTATACTTACGATATCTTAATCCACAGCTACAAATGAAGCTCCAAAGTAGTAGCTTTCAAGTCCTTTGGCTGAACGATGTTTAAGATAGATACTAATTTACACAGGCAATTCATATAGAAAATGAGTATTAAACAATGTCATGTGCATTACATGCAGCATGAGGAAGATAGTTTTACAAATGTGTGATTTTGCTAAAGGATTTCTTCTAATCCCTTTTACATAAATGCAGCAATAATATAGAAGCAACTAACTGAAGTATACTTTTTTTTTATGCAGCTAAGCCTTTCCTATAAACCATAATGTTAATTTGATGAACATGTGCATTGGAATGTATAGCTTCTTGAATGATTGTTCTGGAAACAAGACACACAGGTGTTCCTATGCATTTAGCAGTGTTCCAGACTTTAGGAGACACTTCCCTGCTGCTTTTTTCTTTATAAGTAGAGCATCATCATCATCGTTGTTGTTATTGTTATTAATAATAATAATATTAGTAATCTGGCCATGTGCCAACTATATGAGGTTATGTGGCTTGAATCAGATACCGCGTTTCAAAATGGGTATGTGCAGCAGGAAGTAATCTCATTACAAATTAAAACATGCTTTAAGCCTACAGAATTCTAACTAAGTGATTTATCTCTTCTTTTTTTAAGGTAAGATATCAACTGAAAGGTGTGAGATTACAAAATTCTCCAGTAAGAAGCATACCATCAGGCAAATATCTGACAGTTTTAACTGTGGAATTACTGAGAACCTTAGTTTACCTGAAAAATCTTCAAATATCTATTAAGTTACAATGGAAATGTAAAGCTTGCTTGTAAAGTTTACTTGTTAAATATTTTTCTAATTTGTGCTTCCCTGAGTTTCTATACCAAAGCTATTCACATCAGAGAAGCCCTCTGCATACTTTTCCTGATCCTGTGGGAGATCAGAAAATGAGATCATTGTGTAGGAGCCCTTCATGTATTGTTTGCTTTCTTATGTTTTAAAGATTGAACAAGGTCAGTATGGCATAAATAAGCAAATATCAGAAGCAGGCAATGTATTATCACTAGTGTTCAGTTTTCTTAGTCTGGCTTTAAATATGCAGAAAGTTAGCGGAAGCAGACAGTAGTTTGAAAATTCTCTATTTGACATTCATGTTGATTGTAAAGGGCAAATTCACTGTGGATACATAAAGGGGATTTTGAAAATTAAATAAATAAATAGGGAGATTGGCCATTGACACAAATACCTTTAGAAAAAGCTATCACTTAAAATTTTCTCATAAAGCATAACACAGCCCAGGTGCCTTTGTCATTGTAAAATTAGCCTGAAGTCAGAGCGCTTTATGTATATATATACATTTGCACACACATATGTACATATCTGTATGGAATATGAGCATATATGGAATACGAGCATGGATAACATGTTTATTTCCTTACTGCATCAGGTAATAATTTGTGCTTATTAAAAAAAAAAAAAAAAAAAAAAAAAAAAAAAAAAAAAAAGCAAGGTCACTGGCAATTTAAGCTTCCCTAACACTTTTTTTTTTCATACTAAATCATATTAATGCACAGAGAGAAAAAAAGTACCAAAATCAGGACTGATGCAGTAAATAAGCTGCAAATGAAGTTTACTCAGGAGTAGGGAATGGCTGCTTATGAGGAATTTGCTTCTCTGAAATTTAATTTGTCATTAAGCAAATAAAAGCTTTTAACCAGAACAAGGTGAGGAAGGGAGAAATCTTTCTCTTCTTTTTAATGAACTTACCTGTTGCGTACAAGGGATGATGAAGATGGTGGGAACAAGGAGCCACCGCATGTTCCTGCACATTCAGAAGTGAAACTGAGAGATAGGGAACAGGCTGAGCTGTGTCAGAGGAAGCACTGAACACAAAGCTCTCCTCTGTCTCCCTTGCCAACCCTACTTTCCCCAGCACATGCACAAACACATACACGCATTCACACTTGAAATTCTCCACTTCGTACAGAACCAGCTTCACACTGAAATTTCCAACTGGTGTTCTTTTCTCTGCCCAGAGTTAGAATACTGATTTTCACACCCTGCTTGATCCCATCCAGCTGATTCAGCCAGACTTAATTGAGGTCGGGTGGGGTGACATCTGATTCTTAAAATCTTGCTGCTGGAAATGTAATGTTATTTTTAACTTGTCTTTAAATCTGTATTACAAGAATTTCTGAAATCTGAAGGGCAGAGCCCCGGATACATACATTTTTTGAGACAGAGAAAGCAGAGTTTCTCAAAATTTGTAATGTATTGTGTCTAGAAAATCATAGCAAAAAATTAACAGTCAGTACATGCTCTCTACATAGGGAGGAAGATGCTATACTGTGTTGTAATGCTACTGCATATTCTGCACTGCTTCTTTCCACAGAATTTTAGTGGAGAAGCCCAAACTATAACTTTTCCCTGAAGTATGCACCTTGTCTTACTGTTGTGCCACTGCACTTAAGCACAATATTGTTCAAATCTCCAAATTTCCTCCCCCATAATGCTATCAAGGTTGATGTACTTGATTTTTAAGCTAAAAATTCTTCTGGATAAGATAAAACCTCCAGCCCAGCAGCAGTGGTGTTGGCGGTGCCCTGGTGAGTGCTCCCCTTTTCCTTTGCATTTGTCCTTGCTTAGGCAGCTCTTGTGAAGCCCAAGAGTTACTAGGGGAGGCTGCCAAAGACCACACTCAGGAGCCATGTGTGGACAGAGGCAGTAATGGGAGTATGGAATCAAATCTAGTCCAGGCAATTGTGTTTTGCTCCCAGACTTGGAGCACCACATGCCCTCTGCATGCAGTTACAAATGCACCCTCAACTACCCTTCAAAACTCTTAGGATCAGTCATAAGTCACTGAAAATCTTTTTCTTTAGCACAACCACTTTGTCACACAATTAAAGATAAAGTCCAGGCAGTACCTCGGTGACAAGTGGATGCTGCAGATCAGTTCATTTCAGTGATTTACTCTGCATTTGCAACAGTGCAGACCAGGTCTGACTCAAGCCTTCCTTGAGTTTCCCATTAAAACCCCAGGTTTCTCAAAAGTCTCTTCTATATACTATCAAAACAGAGCTTTTTTTCACAGAATCAGAAGATGGTTGAGGCTGGAAGAGACCCAGGGGGTCTCTAGTCCCACCCACCTTGCTCAAGCAGAGTCACTTCTGAGATCAGACTAGATTACTTGGGGCTCTGTCTACTTGGATCTGGAAAACCTCCAAGGGTGGAGGGCTGCCAGGCCTCTCCTGACAGCCTTTCAGAGGGATAATGAGCAGTGCTGGCTGTCTGAGGAGATTCCAGGTACAGTTTTCTCCTGCAGCCTCAAAGACATCCCATTCACTCTCCAATCTGGAAGGAGTAAGGAAGGCTGGAGGACTAGCACATCCATTCTCCTCCTCCTAGGACTCTGAGGGGAGCATACAGTATTTGTGCTGTTCCGCTTTGCACTGCAGTAGTAAAGCATGTGGCCAGTGCAGGACTGGGAATGTTCTCTGTGAGCTGGCAAAGACTGGCCTGACCTGGATAGTAGTCCTGAGTCTTGGGAAACAGTAGACAGAGCTGTTTCTGTAGGATTACCCCTTGGTTTTATATGGTGTGTTTTGTTAAAATTACCTGGAGAACATGATATCTTGAGCTTTAGTGAGTGAGACTTTGAAACTGGGGTTTGAGTATAATTAAGCTGATTGACAGAAAATGTTGGCTCTGGAAGGAGTGGAAGGAATGCTCCTCCCTGTGGAAGACATTCTGGTGACAGAACGTATTAAAATGTGATTTGGGGTGGCTGGATGGTTATTCACATGTGTGCAAAGCAACCAGCAGACCTCAGCCCCAGAAGGGACTCCTGCTAGAAGCACGCAGATCTGCAAAGTGCTAACATGCCCTCACTGCCTTTCCCTAACAAATACACTTAAACGAGGTTGTCTGGACCTTGCAGTGCCTGCACTACTTACCCCTGCATGCATAGTAAGTAGCCACAAGACCACAAAGACAGCAGCACTAACTCCTATGCATAATAATGCACCGATGTTCTGACTGAACATTAGGGTTTGTGTCTCTGCTAGTATTGTCTCTGATTTAAATAAATGGAGGCTATATGCCCTTTTCCTGTCCTGCAGATCTTTAGCGATCCCCCACAACTTAAAAATTAATGTTTTTAATGCCATGTCCAGACTCAGCAATAGTTTGTCTCTATGCATCCTTCTTGCCAAATCTCCCTCACAGATTTGATTACATAAAACATTATTCATTTCCTGAACTAAACCTGCTCTGCTATCTGGTGCCATTATAATACCACCCTGAACAGAAATGTAATTTAGTTGTATATTCAGTGACCTCTACATACTGCACAGACTTCTTTGGTGCCAAAAAAATCATCTTCCTGTCTGTGAAATATGGCATGTAAAGCTATTGTCTTAAAACATGAAAAAGTATGAAATATAAATCCATAAATTAATATAACCATTCTAACTGGATGCAAGGTCTTATACAAAATGTCAGAGGTATTCATTACTGATATTTGTTATGAGCCAGGATTTTCAATATTCTCTACTGGGCTTGTTGGAGTTATTGTGATAAAATCCGGGGTTGGGTTCAGTCATTCCTAATACCTGGATGTCAGTCCCAGACATACACCAGAGCTGGGAGCTCACCTTTTGGCAGGAAGGTTTTAGCATGTCGGCCTGTTTTGTCACTCTTTGGGCATGGATGTTACAAAGAGACTCCTCTGTTAGTCAGTCAAACCTATTTTCTGTGCCTTTTGTTAAAAACAAAAACAAAAACAGATGGGTAAAAAGAAATAGACACATTATCTGACAAGGTATTGCCCTTGGCTCACCCTGTCTCACATGCTGTTTGCTCACTCAGGCTTTGGAAAGGAGCTGCCTTCTTCAAAACAACTGTGCTCCAAAAACACCAGGGGACTTCATTAAGAGGTTTGCTTGCTATTGCCAGCAAGTTGGCCACACTGAGGCACAGACATCTCCCTGTTGGGAGTGGCAGAGTTTGCTCCAAGACAGGATGGAGTAACCCAGATCCTGGGCTTGGCCATGCTCAAACATGCAGTGAAATTTCCAGCTGGGTGCCTGAGACCAGGAGCTGTGATGGTCTTTGAGGAGGAATCACCTGCCCAGCACCAATGTGCTCTTGTGAGGTACCTCCCTTCTTCACTGGTCAGCTGCTCAACTTTTGCAAATTTGAGCCATTTTTGCTTCTCTTTAAATTGGAGACACAAGTTGCACTCGAAAGTGCTCTATACCTCTCCTCCTGGAGCATCAGCAACAGCAGCATGTTCCTCAATAAGCTGAATAAGAAATTTCTTCCAGGCTGACAGAGGTACTTCCAGTGGGACAGAAATTCATCTTGTCCTGCCTACCCACTTCAGCAAGGCCATGCACACCACTGAGGTCACTGTTGCAGACATAAAATGCTTTGTACAAGGGCAGCTGTAACATATTCCCCACAATGTGCCACTCTTTCTGTTTCAGCCATTGTATACTTCCAAACTAATTTATAAAGCTTCTCTGATCTATAATAGCTAGCTGATTTATGAAGATATTTACATACAGGTTTAAGATGACAGGTACCGTTTTCAAAACTGATTTATGCAGGTAGTTGTCTATATCCTATTTTCTTCTAATGGGCCTTAAGCACAGAAGAGATGCTATAAAGTCCTCACATTCCTAAGGACACAACTCTGAAATATCTCATCTTTCTGTGACTATCAACCGTGTGAAACTACAAATTCTCAGAATTGTTTAAGTTGAATATCTGTCATCAAAAAGAACCTGAGTTTTCATGTTTCTGGTTAACAGATTATTTAAAACTACCTATGCACACTGAACAGGATCAATCTGTGGTATGCCTGGCTCTGTGGGGCAGGCACTGTGCAATCAATCCAGAGAGGCACNAAAAAAAAAAAAAAGGGCCAAAGTGAAGGTAAAGACAGGAATAGAAATGAAGACAAATTGGGGACCCACCAAGCAAGGCTAAGAAGTGCAACTGTGCTGAGCTAACCTATTACATGCTGAAATTGGCCAATTCTCCATATAGTGCAGTGGCTCTGCTTTTTTGGTTTGATGCTGAATCCTCTGTGACAGAATAAACTCAGATCAGCCCAAACCATATTTGCAAAGCAGCTTTTCTCCTCATACCCCAGGTCTGTGGGCATCACAACACTGGCAGCTCCAGCCTCCCCTACTTTCTTCCCCACAGCTGGCCTGCTTTGCAGAGCAGGCAGCAGCTGCTCCTCAGGGAGAAGTGCTGTCAGGATAAATATTTGAGCAGGGCAGCTAATCCCGCATGTCAGGAGACATGCAAATGTCCACCAAGGCTCATACAGTTCTCAAAGGGTTTCCATTGTTAGTTATAGGATGAAATAATATAGCAGCTTCCCAAACTCCTGGGTTATTTACACATGTAGTTTGCGTGCCAGCTAAAAAACATTCCCAATTGAAATGAAAATAAGACCCCAGCCAATGTCCTACCCAAACCTTCCTTGAGGGTAATGTGTGGGAGACACACAGAAAGAGTTGTATTTTTTCCCTAACCACCCTTTGGGTTTTGGTGTTTTGTTTTTTTTTTATTTTATTCCGCATGCATACTTTATTAACCTTTAAAAAAAATCCCGTATAAATATCGGTGCATTCACATTGCTATCTCCAGATTCATTTTGGCACACAGTCACCTGAAAGACAAACTCATGTCTTCGGTCTACAGGAAAAGTATATGATGGCCTCTACAGACCCAGAGACACACATAAATTGTAGGGCAGTGACTTGATATGGTACCCATTTTTCATGGCAAGTGTCTTAGGAAGTGAAAAAGCCCCAGAGAGGGAAAGAAAGGCTGCACCTGCTCCTCTCCTTCCTGCTGGTGCAATCACCTCCATTTCTTTCCCCTCATGTATGAGGAAAGCCACCTCCACATCCCTCCTCCTTCATGCAAGGAAGCTGCTCCAAGTTTCAGGGCTGAAAGAATTTATTCCTTCATTGGATGGGTCCATTACACATAGCAGAAGCTGGGGAACTGGTGGTGGAGAGTCCAAAGAGCAAATGCTGGATGAGCACATGAGATCTGGCTAAGGTCCAGGGTTTACAAAGATGGTAACAGCCTATGTTCAGGCTCTTGTAAGGGAAGATTTTGGAAAGGACATAAGAGAGCTCTTGCTCCAGCCCCCAGGCTATGTTTTTCAGGCTCTACAAAGCAACAAAGTATTCAAAAGGAAGAAAAATCCATTCCTCTTTATTGTAAGGAGAATACATGTGGAAAATATATTTACTTTTCCACTTAAGAGTCTTACTTCAGCATACTTGTATGAAAGAGTGCAAAACCTATGGGAAACTCAGTTTAAACATTCACAATTGATTTCATTTTCCTCTGTATAAAAACCTAAAAAATCTCCAATCAAAACCCACATCAACTCAAACTCTCCAGAGGACCATTCACAGGGCTGGTGTCCGCTCACCATTGCTCTGATCTCCTGCCTCAGAGACCTCAAATAGGGCTGAGGGGTGCAGGCACTGCACCTAACACCTTGTCTTGCCTCTCCTGCTGACCAGTTACCAGAGGGAAGATAACCTGGAAGTACCTGAGCACATACCCAGCAGGCCTCTGGATAAACCAGGCATGGCCCTGCACTGCAGAGCTAAGAAGAATTAGGAAAAAAGAAGAAAACTTTTCCAGTGTAATTTAAAGCAAGAAAGATATTAGGGTTTTCTTTATATCCTCATTAATGCCTCTATCCCCAAACCTTGTCTTTTAAAATCTCTTGCAGACCACCTTAAATTCACTGGAGAAGTCTTGCATTAGGTACAGCCCTGCCATCTGTCGGATTTTTTTTTTTTTTTAAATTAAACATTTGTTTAATATCAGAGAAAAAAATTACAGCAGTGGCTTGGGTTTTTTTATTTCAAATATGTGTTTGCTTTCCTAAAGGAGTTCAGAAACCAGCAGCAACCCTGACATTTCCCAAGGAATCTAGTTCATCTGGGACCCCATCCAAACAGCCCAAGGCTGTGCTCTTCCCTCAGAGCCTGTCTAGCCAAAGGTATAAACTGGCTTCAGTGATGGCAACATCCCACTTCTGTGGGCACCTTCCTGCATGAAAAAGAAAACGTTCCTATTAAGGAAAAAATGTTGTGTTTTTTCACGTAAGACTAACAGGTCATCCCACAAGACCCTTTAACCTAACAAAGTAGGGATAAGAAGACCCAGCAATAGGCATCTCAAGCCAGAAAAATTCTTATATTTAGCAAAAAATTAACTATAACACAACATATGGAAGGGAGTGGCAGTTCTCTGTCTTTTTTTTTTGTGAGATTCCTTTAGACATCCTTCAGTGGGGACAGCTATATGTCAGCTAGAGCTGTATGTCAACTAGGAGAACAACAGGCACTCCCACTGTGCAGTTCATTACTTCAAATGGACACTTCACACTCAGGCTGAGATGAAATGCATCTTTGGACTACCTCTGCACCTTCTCTCTGGTGACCATGCTGCGGTCTCGGGGTGACACCTGATCAGAGAAGTGTGCCGTTTTCTGTCTAGGCATCTCTCCGGCAGAACTAGTTGAATGAAACACCAGTAATTATTCCCAAAGCTCAGGTGACCAGGAACAGTGTAAAACTTGATGCTTAGACATCTTCAGGTGATTTCACAGTCCCTTCTGGCCTTGTCTCTGTGTTTCTGGGGCTGGCATCACAGCAGGGCCATAGGCATGGTACAACTTGCCGTAGGGTTGGCCTAGGCAGTCAGGGCCAGCCCATGATCCACATGACCTTGAAAAGTGCCTTTGGGTCCTTGCTCCATGTGAGGGGCAATGGGAAGGGATGCCTCTTTGGCAGTGTCCAGGGTCAACTGACTCCTCAGCTGTGTCCAACACAGCACCCACCACCAGGTTCTTCCTTTCAACATAAGGAAAGCTTCAATAAAAAAAATTAAAAGAGACTTACCAAAGAACCTCTAAACATGAGGATACATTCATTGTCATTGTTCTGATTCAAGCCTCTAAATATTTTGAATATGCTCACATTACTCATTCACTCTGAACAGAAGAACAGAGCACTCTGGCCTCTGTTTCCATACACTGAAGCTGCATTCAACCAAGAAGAAGCCCCAAGTGGTTTTTGTTGAGGGACCCAGGTAAGGTTAGATAAACTAGCAACTAGTTCTTTTTTCTTACGAAAATATGAAAGGTAGGGTTTAGAAACTGCTTATTAGAGATGCTGTTTGCAACTGCAGATAATGGCAGAAGATGGTCCCTGAAGCATTCTGTTGAAAGCAGGATTTTTAGAACAGTTGGGGTATTCACAGTGGAGAGCTTGCAGTGTTCTTCTAATAGTCTTGTCCAGTTTCACACCATAACTCTTATTGCAGTGTCAAAACACATGCAAATTTCCTCTCTGAAAAGCCAGCAGGCAGCTAAAGGAAACAACCACAAATAGTGCTGTGGGGTTTCTATACTGTAACACAAACGACAGGAAAAATCTTGTATCTAATCTACACTTGAGAGATTTTCCCACCCACTGGAAGTTCTTCCCCACAAGAGGCTCATTCAAAACCTTTTGGGGAACTTGGTCCTGCCCCAGTTGCATCTGGAGTCTGACAAAAATAATGGAGAACCCAGGCAAAAATTCTTCCCTGAGTCATGTATCTGATTCAAGGCAAGGTCACAATGTGCTGGGAGACAGCCTGAGGTGAACATGCATGGATGAGCGACATTGCCTGACACCCAGACTATGTTATGACAGTAGCGCGATGGTGACATTAAGTGAACCGCAGAACATGCACTCCAGACTTTTGCCATGGGCAAATACACTCTCACAGACATAGCCCAGAGGATGTAACTACACTGGTATGGAAGGGTAAAGCTCAGCTGTCAATTAACATCTCAGCAAAGTCTCAGCATTCACGTTGCTCATACACAAATATGGACAGCCTGAGCTTTGCCCAGCCATAGGGGAGGCTGGAGGGGAGGACAAAAAGACACACCAGTTCAGGCAGGGTGGCCACATCATCTAAATTAAGCAGGTCACGTACGGATCCTATCATCTCGGCTCCCCATGCACGGCCCATATAGTTTTCAGGCATCTTCAAAGCATTGGACCAACCTGGACATTTCTCAGTGTTGCTGGACCTCCAGCTGCCTATACTTTCCCAAACACAGGCAGGTCAGCATGCGTATGGCACCCTTTGTTGGTGTGGAGACAGTGATCCAGTTTTGGGGGGAAGTGAATTTAGTAGTACAGATATGAGCTGTGCTGTGCCTGCTAACCTCAGTGTCAGGTATGGTCTCTGCTCTGCTTTATTATAGTGGAGAGACAGCCTCTGGCTCTAAAACCTACTTGATCATTTTTCCATGTACCTTCTGCTAACAGGACTTAGAGTACAGTCATGCATTAAATCAGGAAATTACTATCACTAAAAATCACTTTATTCAACCAGTTTTATAGTCATCTGGCAGTTTCCAACTTTTATCTTCAAGTGCACACTGAAAGTAGCTCTCATGGAAATACTAAGTACACTTTTAAAATGTCTAGCTGGGGTCCTGCAAATGGGGTTGCCATGGCAGCATGGAAATCTGGCCCAGAAGTACACCTTTGCTTGCCTTTCTAAAGGTGACAAATCACTCAGAGCATCTAATGGATACTTCTTTAAAACAAACTGGGCTTGAAGAAAACCTGGTTTATCCCTCTCTCTTAAAACATCAACCCGAGATCTAAAATCACTAGTCACATAAGAAAAGGAGAAAGCCAGTGGCATGAGAGGCCCAATAGGATCATAACAAAAGCTTCTACAAGTTTTCTACAGACTCAGCTGCTACCCTCAGCCAAGGGTAGCTGCTACCCAGCAACCCAAAGCAGAAGTGCCCTCTGGGATGACCCCACTGTCTCTGTTCCTATCCTCGCCCCAGCAACCCTCAGCACAGGCTGGCCATGGACAGTGGCAACACTTACAAAGAAGCTGGTCACTTCCTCCCGGGTTGGGATTTTTCAGAATTTCAGTTGTTTAGGTAAACCAGTCTTCTGGGAATTGAGGGAGGAAAGAAAAAGTAGTTTGGTTTTTTTTCTCTTGTTTCTGGTTATTATTTCAGTTTTGGTTTTGGAGGTTGGGGGGG
>VXBX01009741.1:202832-229521 GCA_013400415.1 Scytalopus superciliaris | reverse complement strand
GAGGTTCATCTGTCAGGGCCAAGGAAGCTTGGACAGCGACAGCGAAATCCTCAGGACGTAGGTTTAGTTAGAGTATCCTTCTCTTAGATGGATGGCCTTACAGGGCTAAGCGAGCTCCATCTGCCCGGGTTTGGAGTTAGAGTTGTGCTTCTCCTAGGATGGTTGCCAGGAGGCTGGCAAGCCCATCCTGCCCGTGGACACACTTTGTCTGACCCTTCAGTTGAGACCTGACTGGCATGGGAGACCCTACCGGAGGCACAAACCACCGCCAGCATAGCTTGCAACCTCATAAGGACACGCAAGCTTCTTCCCTGCGACAAGGGGGTGTCCATGGAGAAGATACATCTATATACACATAAATATCCAGCAAGGACATGTCATGTTCTCATGCTGCTGGGCCTTTAGGGAATTTCCAAATGATGCTTCCAGTCTCACTTGAAGTAAATAGTCACAGGAGAACAGGAAATTGTCTGGCTTCTCGTCTGGATCCTCCACTGCCTGATATAGTACAGAGGTACAAGAAGTGTCAAGAGAAGCAATTATGCACTTCCCTCCATTGGAAGTGCTTAAAAGTGCTTCTTCATTCTCCAGTGCTTAAGAGCTGAGATATTCTCTCCACTGTATTGCCTTTGGGAACTTCTAACTAGTTTTTGCAGCTGTGGGCATAGCATTTTACATTAATTGAGTTCTCACTCAAAAGGCATAGACTTGATAATGGCTTTGGTATTAATTTTGCACACCAATTATAGGAGAGCATCTTTATAACTTAAAATGCAGGCTCCATTCTGATCCTGTTTGGTGTTTCTCAGATTGAGAGGACAGTCTTGTTCCCATACATTATGCTGGGGTATACTGGGGCTTTTGCGAGTAGTTACCCATTTTCCCATAATTTCTAGTGGAGTCTGGCCCTCTGTAAGGTTCATTGAAGAAATGTCTAGGCTGAATCCCTGCATTCTGTCTGAATCACAGCTAAAGACTATAGACCACCAAAAGCCAGGCATGAATCAGTGCTCCTACATAAGAGGGACACTGTTGAGCTGTGACTCTCTGCAGAGACATGCTGCTGATGGAAAGTGGCAAGAAAATGCTCAGTTGGCTTCTGGCTATTTTCCAGTACTCCACCTGGGCAGGGCAGGGCAGGGCAGGGCAGGGCAGGGCAGGGCAGGGCAGGNTGACTCTCTGCAGAGACATGCTGCTGATGGAAAGTGGCAAGAAAATGCTCAGTTGGCTTCTGGCTATTTTCCAGTACTCCACCTGGGCAGGGCAGGGCAGGGCAGGGCAGGGCAGGGCAGGGCAGGGCTTTTTCCTGAGCTGTGAAACTCCTGCTGGTCTCCCTCGGAGGCCTAGCAGTTATGTCAGAACAAAATGAAAGGTTTCTCTTCAGTGCTACCTTTTTGCTTTGGGCTATTCAGCAGCGAGAATAAGTCTGAGCCTTCCTTTTCTGAGGTCAGCAGAGCAGAAGCACAATGGAAATTGTCCCCCAGCCTGGAGATCAGGAGGGAAGCAAAGTTAAACCTGGCAGAGTGATATATTAATGCATTAACTGATCTTCCCCTCAGTCTGTGACAGTCATCAGATTTTTGGTGGGTATTCACATGAGCTGTCCTGATCCAGTGTCACCAACACTGAGAACATACTATTGTGCCATAAATCTACATGGCCACCTCAGAAGGAACACCAAACTGTCATTCTTGCCTTCCACTTCAATCCTCACAGCTCCAAAAGCCCCCACTACTACTGAAAGACTTAAGCCAGCACTTTTTTGTTTAAATAGCTTGGAGCCTTGTTGCTGGCTTTGGGTTAGTGTGTCTGGTGTCCTTCTGGCTGCATTTATCCATGACCTCCCACTAGTATAGAGTTCATGCTGCAGTAGCTTTATGAGGAGGAAGAGCCATGCAGCTTCCAAGGCTGGTACATACCCACTGTTGCTCAGCTTGATTTTCCATTCCCAGTGCTCACACAGCTTGGGAAAAGGAAGAGCCTTGGACTTGGGCTGAGGCAGGAGAACCCCACAAGACCTCTGACCTACTGGAGCATGATTTCATACACAGTGTTCCTGAATCAGCTGAAAACAACCTTGAATTCCCCGGATAAAAGCATCAGACTAAGACTGCCCTAGGCTTTGGTTGTGAGCAGATACAGAACAGACCCTGCCCTCTAGCCTAAGGTTTATTTATTGCCTAAAGGCAAATATACTTTGCAGATAGAGCACTGTTCTTAGTCTCCAGATGTAAGCTCCTTAACCACTTTTCTGGAGAGCTCCCTCCCTAATCTTTTATTTTTAGATTAGCTATTTTTAAGAGATTGCTTGCTGCCTACTTACTTAGAAGTTTTTGATGCTCACATTTCTCAGTACTGAACACTTGTCTTTTTGCAGTTATTTCTCACCAGTTATCTGTCTACTGACTGGATCATAGAATTCGGCCTGGGCAGGCATGGGAACAGAAACCTATAATTAAAAAAACTCAAATTATTAAAAAAAGAAAAAAAAGAATTCAAAGCTGCAGTGACTCAGTCACTGGTTCACTTTACTCTGAGAACAAAGCAGATTCCCAGAGTGGAGACATTTCTAAGGGTGATGCAATCTGTAAGTTATGGCCTCTTTTAAAACCAGGGTGCAATAGATGGAATTTGGCAACGTATTTCAGGGCTATGTTATGCTGACAGATATTCCACTTGTATTTTCAATTGTAACTTCAAACTTTCAACTTCTCCCCTAAAAAGCAGGGGAGGGGGAGCAGGGAGAACCTTGTATTCCCTTTAAAAAATCTGAGTTTGCTAATGGACATCTACCAACTGCAGTGACTTGCTGAACCAGCATCACCAGCTCCCAGTGCCAGCCTCCTCTTCTCAGCATCACCCAAGCCACTTCCACTGACTTTGCCTGCTGTCATTGCTGCCAGTTTCTCATCACCCCCAGCTCCCCAGCTCCACATAGCCTTGCCTCTGCAAGGGCAGCTCTTCTGCAACCTGGTCAAGCTCATGAAGCAGAGACTTGGACTTTTCTACCCCAGTCTTGGAGGAAAAAATACCAGAGCCATGAGCACAGCCTGAAACCTGAGAAGCCTGAGCTGGTTGTGTCTTTCTGCTTTGATCAGGCCTTCAAACCAAGGGATGCAGGTCCAGGATCTGTCAGGCCACAACTCCTCTGCAACAATAAACAGAGGGTCTGGAGTGTTTGTGGCATCAGAAAAAGCTGGGAAGTAGGATATGTCTGCTACTCAGCTACCTGAGCAAAGGAAATCCCTGTGTGTTCATGTAGTACTCTCTTGGCTTGTTACAAGCCCACAACAGCCTATCAGGCAGTTACTACCAATTTCTCCTCCTAATGGAGACAATCCTGAGATTAGCTCAGTTGGTTAGAGCCATAGTGCTAATAACACCAGGTTGTGGGTTTATTCCCCTCTATGGACCATGCGCTTTAGAGTTGGACTCGATGATCCTTGCAGGTCCGTTCCAACTCAGAATATTCCATGATTCTGTGAACTGTGTAGGACCCCAAGCACTCAGATTTACTCAAATATCCTTTCTGGGTGGAGAAAACAGCTGCATTCTGCCTATTCTGTACCACAGTTATGTCTGGAAGTTACACAGAGACCAAATCACGCTGCCAGTCACCAAGGCTTTGCACTGCAAGGCTTTCACACCCAAAGCCAGAAGATCAAAGTCAAATGTTTCCAAGTCACATGACTGAATTGAGAAGAAATACTGAATTTCTGGAATACAGACATTTTGGAGGAAAGTTTGCCTATTTTCAAGTGGCTATTGGAGTAGATGAACTTCTCTGTATAAGTCATATACATATTCAACCTGACAAAGGTAAGTTTAGCAGCTTTCTGCTAATCATCTCTAGGAAAGAAAGATTACACAAGTAGGGCTTCTGATACACAATCACAGTGTCAATAGTGAACTTCTGTAAAAAAGCCAACTATTCCCCAGCTACATTGAAGAAAAAAACTAAAAAGGCTTGGTTATATCCCAGAGCTCCAGCTGGTCCTGTTCTGACACAAGTTACTCAGTGTCCAGCATCACAGAGCAATTTTTGCTACCACTCTGAAAGATTCAAGCCAACAGTACATTCCAAATAGTAGCAGCAGTACAGACAAGCAAGCCAAGGGATTTGTAATGTGCTTGTGAAGACCAGCAAGGAACTAACCAGTAACTGCACTTAGTCCTCCAAATCACTGCTGAAGCTTGTATGCAAACAGTATAGGGGTTTCATATTTTTAATGTAAAAAGCAAAGACTGGAATGGTTTCTATACATTTTTACTTTTGTACCATGTTTTCTTCTTACTAGAGCTCCTGTAACTTTCTTTCTTCATTTATCATATGGTGGGATGTACTTGTTAGCTTTTCCAGCTGGAGTTTTGATATACACACAGCAGCTCCAGTCACCTGAAGCTGAGAGAGGTCGAGCAGTTCCTGCTTTGGCCACATGACTTTCTGTCCAGTGTCACAATGTTGTTTAGAGAGCAAATCAGCCCCTCACCCTACTGTGGCAAAACTGCCACAGACTGTGCATGCCTGTAGCTTAGAAGTACCAAGCAGATATTTTAACCTCCATTTGACCTTTTAAATCAGCAATTAGAATAATGGTATATTTAACATTTTAGTGGGATCTGTCACTGAATCTAAAGAACAGCTGCTCTCTCACCATCAGGGGAACCTGGAGTTACTAGATAACAGCAACTTCCCATAGATCGGAAAGAAATCCTGTCATTTTAGAACACAGCATGTTGCATGTTACTGAAATTAAAACAGCCACATGATTCTTGCAAGACCATTGTTCTGGCAATAAATGTTAGAGATGTTCTGGCAATAGATCCTGCCGCCTCCATTTCCTCCTCCTTTGGGTTTCGTTCCCTCATAAACATCACGTCTCATGATGCTTCCCTCCCACTCTTGAATCTGCATTGGCATTTGCTTAGCAGTCCCCTGGCACTACAAGTTTCCATAGCAAAGGATGTTAAATGAGACTGTAATCACAAACCCAAGGAACTACTGGGGACTGAAAAGCAACTAAACCAGACATGAAGCAGCACAAAAATGCAAAATATCCTTGGAATATCCCTGCTGGGAACTCCCTGAGAATTGGTAGGAAAAATGTTCCCTTTAGAAATCCTATCCTGAGAAGAGATGGTCTGTGAAACACAGCTAAAAATGCCAGGCTACATCTGACATCCAAAACTGAACTGTCACAGGTACAGCAGGGAACAGAGCACAGCCATATCTGCCCCTTCTGTCCTAAAATGGCCAGGGATGAAACAGCACACAGAGGGCCAAAACAGAGCAACCTGCTCCTGCTGACTGGCAGCGCTGTCTGCTCCAGAAGCTATATAGGCAGCTGCATTGTGCCAAGAAGTGAGGAAAGGATGGATTTCCACAGTCAACAAACTCCAGCAAACAGTCAGAAAACTCCTTGCACTGAAGGCTGTCAATTGATACCAATAGCAACCCAAATTTGCGCTTCCTACCTGGGGTACAGAGAGACAAAAATTCACCACTCAGAGATTGCTCCTTGTTCCTGTTGTCTAGAACTATCTCTCAGCAGGAAAAATATTACCTCATTCAGGACAAGCACGAATACTAATTCATTAATTTAAGAGTTTTTAGTGCTAATGGTACATTTAGGTGCCCCTGAAACATGCTGAGTGCAGTGGATTTTACATTAGCACTAATGACAGTTACCCATCCATTTCCCAAGATGCAGGATTCATTGGAATTTTCCCCTTGAAAATTTCCCCTTTTTGTGTTATGCAAGTCTTTAAAATCACAGATAAGGTTCAATGTTTCCAAACCAAGGACTAGCATACAACTGCCTTCTTGGAAACACATGCAGCTTCTGCAGTGCTCCAATTTCTTCCTCAAAGGCCTAGCATGCTTGAAATTAAATTACATATTCTTTGCCCTTCCCCCCCCCCAAAAAAAAAAAAAAGTTAAATGAGATATTGTTTACATAGTCTCTTGCTCATTTAGCTTTTAGGTTGAACATGCTGTCTTATTTCGAATATGACCCAAGACAGTCTTTCTACTTCCCTGCCAAGAAATAACTGACCAGTGATTCATTATACTGAATGCCAAAGAGACTAGCAGTCATAGTGATGTATTAGCTATTTTTAAAAATGGATTTAAATACAATTTTTGGACAAAATTACACCCAGAATGGTCTCTAAATTATGTGCTACATACATCCAGGGATGGTATTCCATTTCTAGAGGTAATACAGCTTCTCAATTATTTCAGTCATTAGGCTTGAGCAGCTATGGAAGTTAATGTTATGTGTCGGCACAAACTTTAAGCAGGTGCACATGCATATGTCCTGGACAGACTTGGGTAAGATATAGACAGGGACCATATGATTGGTTTTAACCAACACTTGGATTTCTATATTGGTTTTTAACTAGCACAGAAAGTCAGGTTCACTGGTCATGATGCTCTTTAGCTCTTTCCTCCCCCTACCCCCCATGACAGGCAAATATCTAATCTGTCTGCTTGTAGCTTTCGTGCCTTTCATGCTGCAAGGACTGTGTTCAAACCATAGAACTGTCCTTGCCCCTGTCCTGTGTCTAGAGAAAGGCCAGAGGGGTGGCGTGTTGGTGGAACAGCATGTGAGCTGCCTGGGAGCCAGCTGGTAATCTGCTGCCATTTGGGTTCTTACTTCCTCCCACTACACAGTCAGAGCAAGGATGGAGGTTCCCTCAACCCCTTTGATGATCTGCTCCAGGGCTGCACATCTTTGCCATGATGAAGTTTTTTTCCCAGCATCCAACTTAGACCTCCCAAGCCACAATTTGTGACCTTTGCTTCTGGTTACACTGTCTGCCACCATCAAGAAGAGTTTGGCTCTGTCATCTTTTGAACTGCCCTTTAAGAGGCTGGTGGATGCTATTACATTGTCCTTTTGCCTCCGAGTCATGCCAGCACTTTGTTGCTGGCACTAACTCTGGGGCATTTTTCACAAAGGAGGTCACCAACAATATCCTGTTGGATAGTTGAGAGCACTTGGCACCTTTCAGCTGAAGTTCCTGTATTTGCAAACAAGCCAGGAAGCATCCACGCAAGTGGGTGTGGTACACAATCACGTGCCTTGATTCAGGGTGCCAAGGGCAAGATTCTCTTCCAGGAATCTCTTAGCAGCTGCTCTTTCAGTTTTCCTGCATCCTTCATGGAGAGGAAATATGGGAGATAGTATTTCTCTGAGCTTGGAGGTTCATCAAGCATCATCATGTAAATAAAAAATACAAAACCTGTAAAAAAGACAAGAAGTATCACTGAAGGATGTTTCTTTCCAGGATAAGGTTAACTTACCCATTTTCAGAGAAATCTGGTGCAAGGACATGCCAAAAGAAACTGCTGTGGAGCTAAGTCCAAACAAGCATCATAGGGCAAAGGTCCAGTGTTCAGGAAGTGCCCATATGGGCATGATCACCATCATTCAGTGCTCCCTGGTTTTAGTGACAGAGCTCATGGGATGCCCTTCTTGAGAGGGTGGAAGTGTGTAAGGTGTACAGGCAGGAAGCAAGAGAAGAGATGGGATGTGCCAGGTAGGACATCAGCAGCCCCATGAAGAAGAGGTCTCAGCTGCATGCTCACCTACCTGGCAGGTGAGAGGTGTCTTGTTTTGAGGGTGTTGCCACAGCAAAATTTTCCTCACAAAGTGAAGGTGCCCAACAAGACCACATCTTGGTTTCCTTCATGTAGATATATCAGCTCCTCTGAAGGCAACCAACAGCTGTCAGAACAACTAGTACTGCTGTATAGACATGGCTGGGTCATGCTGACCCACAGGACTTCCAATCCTTCTTAGTGTGCACAGCCACAGCAAGAAGAGATCAACTGGGACCTACAAAATGCCATGGGTTTTCCTCGTGTGCAACCAGAGCTCAGGGAGAAGGAACTGATGGAAATCAAACACACCCCAGGAGGTGCAAGACAGGGGTCTTGGAGCATACCAGAGCACAGGCAGGAAGCTGCTTTCACCAAGGCTATGCAGTATAGCTTTGGTCTTCAGTCAGCCCCGCTGCAGAAGGGTGAAAGGGGGCCACGAACAAGCAGTAGTAGCATCTCTATTTAGGGAAGAAATGTAGGAAAACTAGGCAAAATGGTAGAATATTCAATACAGAACCGGAAAGGGAACAGCAGCAATAGTTAAAATAAACACATTCCCCACCTAGGATTGGGCTGTGATTTGCAGAGGAGGAATTTTATGGGGTTTTGTGAAGTGACCTAGAAAAGGCTGTGAGACTCCCCCAGTAGAGTGTATAAGCTACCACTTATCTATGGATACCTAAACAAGGATGTGATGCTCAGCTGCCAGATAATAGTTTGCTTCAAACAGAACTGCTTGCTTTGTGAGTCAACATTTCACAACATTTGGGGACAGGACCTGACTCCCAACTACCTTGATGAAGTTGTTTATGAAAAAGAAGAGATTCTTACAAGACTAGTTCACCTGAATTTTAAAATGTTATCTTTCTGTGACCTTCTAACTGCAATAATCCTGATTGCACTTTGCCAGCTAAGAGGAAGATTATGTAAATGCTGAGGAATGGGCAAAGGATTGGGATGGTTTGTCTGCACAACTGTGGCCTTGGTAAATTATTGTCATGTCCTTGTGCCTCAGATTCCTACTTGTGAAATTGGAGGGAACCAAAACCTCTTTTCATCCACAATGTGGTTATTCTGCCCATTCGGATGGTAACTTCTCAAGACAGGGCAATGCAAAGCAAAACACAGCAATAAAGCAATAATCAATGTCCTGCATTCATTGGCATCAGCTTGCAAAAGTGATTTGGTGGTTATAAACTGCTGTGGACCCAAGGCAAGAATCACAAAGGGCCCTGATTTTCAGAGATCCGGAAAAAAATCTTTTTTTATATGAAGAATTTACAGATGATCAGTAAGTTAAATCTTTTATTTTCCAAAAAAGCAAAAAGATTAAATAAGATCCTGCACTGTTCATTTTCAGTAATGGGAAAATAAATAAATAAAGGAATAAGTTACTAATCTGAGAATATATGATTAAAACAGATCTGGGAAGACAAAAGGAAGAAATGCAGAGATAGTTATAGTCTCACTAAAGCAGCAGAGCTTATATCACCCATCACAATAAAACAGGTGCTTGATTTGAAAAAGAAGGATCTTTTCCTTTCCTAACTCAGGTGTGTTCAGAGAGAAGGAATTATGTTTGCCCTGGAAATTACTTACGTCTTGTGTTTGCCCTGGAAATTACTTATTTCTTTCACATTGTTAATTTAAGCGCTGTGGATCAAGTGGGAAGACTCATTATATGATTGGTAACATGGGTATTAAAAGACCCATAACTGGTCGATGTCAGCTTCCCCCTAATTTCCACTCAAGCAACACTTTAAACTAGGTCAGAGCAATAAACTGCTGTATGAAATCTCTCCTCAGCCCATCCAGTCTCCCATTGGCTAGTTAATTAAAATCAGCACCAATCTTAGGCTGCTACTTTGCAGCAAAAGAAAAAAAAACCAACTGCTAGTAATTATCTTTTAGGGGAATAAATTAATTAGGTTACTATGTGTTAATGCTCAGCTGCTCTCTTGTAGCTGGAAGCCAGAATTCTCGCTATCTTGCTTGGGTTTCTGGAAGGTAACTGGGTCGCAGGAACGTAGGCCTTGGCTTCACCCTGTCCTGTACTTCAGCTTGACAAATATTTGTTGCAGATAATCTCCTTAAAATAGAGGCTAGTTTCTTCCAGCTTTCTTGTTGGATACTGGCTCCCTGAGCAACTTACAGGGACATAGCTGACCTTAGAAAAGTTTGAGTCCTTTCTGGCAATCAGCTGGGCTTTGCATTCATGGAGCAGAAACCAGAAACCAAGGCATGGTTTGTTTTGAGGATTGCTGGCTACCCAGTGCAGGTTCCTCCACAGGGGTGCTCCAGATGCCTATCGCTCACAAGTGGTATCACACCAGGTTAACACCCATCAGACCTTGCCAGTGTTGAGTTAGCAACGTCTGTGCAGCAAAACTTAGGCAAGAATCTGATTCCTGTTTTGGGATAGGTCTGTGTCACTCAACTGGCAAAAAAAGTGCTGATGCTCACTAGTTCTTTAAAAGTGTGCCAATAAAGTGTCACATATTCTGACTGTGAAAATGCTATTTCATGCTTTGGATGTATGAGGAAGAACTGAATAGATGAAACAAGATAATTGCCAAGGTCGTAAAATTAGAAAGACTACGGTAAGTAGATAGGCTGAACCCCATGGGCATTGAAAGGACAGAGGTTGTCCCCTAGCTGGCCATGAGAACAGCTTCCCTGCAACTGAAGGAACTTGCCAGTGTTGCACCAGAAAATTCCTGGCATTTGAAGCTGTGCATTTTGTGCTGACAATACACCTGAGTCCTAAAACCAAGCACCATTTTCTCAGTTCTTCATGTGTACCTGTTACTGGCAGTATCCAAAGGAAAATGCCTTTGTGCGGCAGCTTTGGGACTGACTGTCACAAACTTGCAATTATATCCTATATTTTTCTCTCTGCTAAGCCTTTTCCACTGGTAACTGAAGTCCTAATGATAATATTCATTCTTCCTCCTCTGTAGAGAAAATTGCTGGCAGTTTTTTTGACAGGTTGTATAAATACAATCTCCGTAAGTGGAAAGGAGCTTATATTTCTAAACCATATTTAAAAAGAGCAGTGCCTTAGGAAAATCCATGGCATTGCTGCAGAGCAGAGATCAGCTTGGGGTGAAATAGTGCTCAGCACTGGGAGTTAAACCCACCTGGGCCATTAGGTAGTGCTAAGTCTTCACAGAGGCTGTCTGTAAGTCCATCTGAGACACCCATCTGTCTGCCTGTCACATCATGAGACAATGCTGCCTACAACTCATAGCCTGGTTGCTTCTCTTAAGCCCACAGAGCACAGTAGTCAGGACACTATTCTCAAATTAACCTTCATATCCCATACTTCCTTTGCTATCCTTATCCAAGACAGTGATGTTAGAAGTGCAAAACATGATGTGGTATTTTGTCTGGGAGAATAATAAAGCCATGTCTATTCTTTGCAATATGACTATGATTGAAGACAAATATGGCTCCTTCCAAACTCTCAGCTCTCACGAATTCTTCACCTGATCCCCAGCTTTAAGATTTTGTCTTACAGATAGATCTTATCTATCTAAAGCTTACCTTTCTTGCCTTTGTGCAAGACGTGATCACACCATGAGAAATAAGACACACAATGAATAGACATTTTAGCAGGAAAAAACCCCAGAGCTATAAAACACTGATTACCCTAGGACTTGTTCTCTTAACACAACAGTTGCAAGGCAATGTGTGATGTAAACAATGATAATTACTTCCTTTTGCAGTAAAAGTGGTACATCGTTACTGTTCATAAAGCAGTTCATATTTATCTCTTTGCACACTGAGATATGAAGCACCCGAAGATCTAAAAAGGAATGCATTGTTTCTATTTTCTAGATTAATCATTAATAACATGGCTTGTGTTAGTGTTATGCTACTACGCACAGCCATTTCTTGCATCCTTCTTGTGTCCTGGAAAAGACAGCCATTTAATTCTACCGGCTTTTCCAGATGTAGCCAATCTTTGTGGTGTCTGAGCCTAATTCTGAAATTAATTCCTCTATCTTTGCCATAAGATATTAATCCTGAATTAATTCCTCTGTCTCCTCAAAATCTGTACCACCACATCACTGCATAAAAGGTTGGAGCTGGTGGGGCAGAGATCCACTTCATGTTTCCTGCATATTCTTACTTCCTAAACACATTCCCTGATGGTACTGTGAGTGCAGATGGGAAAAAACCTGCTTCTCTGACTCAATGAACCAGCTGGGAGTTTTCTTCTGCAAAGGGAAATCTGCACCGCCTGACTCTGAGATCACACAATCACAGAGGGGTAGAGGTGAGAAGGGATCTCTGGAGGTCACCTGGGCCAACCCCTGCTCAAGCAAGGCCACTTAGAATTGATTGCTCAGGACATTGTCCAGCCATTGCCCAGGACAGATGGAGAATGACTGCTTTAACCTGTAAAAGCCTTAAAGAGAGCTCAATGCGCCAAATAATCTGGCACATTTCAGCTTGATTACCTTAGTTTCCTCTCCCTTTTTCCATGTCTTCCCTGCACAAACTGCTCTCCACTTGGATGGGGTTGGCTCCTAGTGAGATGTGTAGCACAGCACAGAGAAAAGAGATACCCTGTGGGGAAGAGGAGAAAGAAATGGGCAGCATGAATTAAATTAAAGCTGAAGGCTTTGCCCCCAGTGTGTAGGACTTATTGATGTGATTATCAGTGTGGGGCTCAAGGGAAAGATTTATATTTTGTCACTGTAGCAGATCAGGCTTGGTAGCTGCTGAGCAAGTCTGATGCAGTTGGGAGGCTCTGTGCGAAGCTAGTGACGGGAAGGTGCTGTAACCCTCAGCATTCAGTGGTTCTGCAAACTCCAGCATCAAAGGAATATATTCACCTGACACTTCTGCACTGGCATTATATGACACCAGCCTTCTGCAGTATTGATCAAATTATTTGAAACTGCCAATGGAAAAGCAGCAACCTCACTCCTTAAATTGCTGTTTGAGGAAAAGATCCTTTGAGGCCAGGCTTTCTGCCAGGTAAGTCAGTCACCCATGGCAGGACTCCTCTGAAGAAGAGAGGCACAGGACCTGACCCAGCACTCCTCCACAAAAAACATGGGAAAGCAGACAAATGGCTCCATGTTTTTATGTTCCACTTGTCATTGATCATTCCCTTTGCAATACAGTGTCAGGTCTGTTTGAGGTATTAAGGAGAAAGGCATTTGTGGGTAAACAACAGCCCTGTGTGAACAAACATGGGCCATGGGGTGATAAGTGTGAAGTCCCTAAAAGTTGCTACTGCTTAGGAATGAAGGTCCTGAATTCAGCAAAACACTAGGGACAAGCTGGATTTGAAGAACATACACACTTCTATTGGCCTTGATGGTCTTGTTGACCTGGGAAGAGGATTGGTTCCTTTTCCCCATGACAGGTGTGGGTACCAACTCTATGATGTTCCCAACCCTTGGCCTCCATTGAAGAGACATTCAATGTGGAGTCACTACAAGGTGCCAGAGGATGAGAGACCACAGTATTAAATCCTAAACTAAAGTGTATTGAAGTCAACATGTGCTCATTGATGGATACAGATGCTGGATCAGGCCTTTAGCAAATACCTAATTGCTTCTTGAGTTGGGCACAGCTGAGTGGAGTACTTGCAAGGGACTTGTACACATGCTTTCCAGCTAATAATTTATTCACATGAATAATCTTCCACTGTGCCAACAGTCCTACTGAACACAAGGATTACAGTACAATTAAGGGCTGGAGGATGAAACCCTGAAATAAGATGCAGAGTAAATAAAGTATGATACAAGAGCTATTGAGTAGTGTTTGCAAATAGGCAGATAATGAAGTCAGGATAGCCATGAGTCACAAGGCTTCACTGCTTCCTGAGCTTATAAGCAAAACTGTTCCCAGTGCAAAGCCATGGCACTGTTTTTAAATACAGGTACTTTCGATAAACTGAGGTTGTAACCTATCTGTGACTGGGTAAATAATGGTGACAGTGTCACCCAGAGCACAAAGTTTGACAGGAGCTCAGTGTTATTCTGTGCAAGTCACTCTCCCTGCTGTCTTCTCAGCTAGTGACAATTTTGCTTTTTATTTTTTAACATGCTTGATTTAACATGCTCAATACTCTGAGAAGAATCAAGGTTTACTTGACTAGGCAGTGTATTTATATTTTCCTACTTTCTGAATCCACACACTGGTTTTGGACTATATTGACAAAGTAGCAAGGGTCTTTGGGACCCTCACAGAAGACATTTTATTTGAGGAGTTAGTGACCATGATCAGACCAGGTCTGCCCTGCCAGGCATTGGATGCAGGATTTGATCAGCTCCTACATTAGCATGAGTTCCCACTGCAAGGGAATCTGCTGGAGTCCTCAGTGCCAGCCTGTGCTGTGCACTGATGGGTGTTCTCACAGTTGTCACAGTCCAGGCTGTCAGGGGAAAACACCTGGTCTCATTTATTATACAAACTGAAAGGCACTATGGCATGGTGGGAAGGCAGAGCCTTTACACGAACAGGATCTGCACAGCAAGCCGTGGGAAAACCCATCTGGAGTCTGTCCCATCCTGTTTGCAAGCCACATTCCCAGCACCTGAAGGGATGCAGGATTTACTGGCTATCTCTATTTCTATTTTTATTCTACTTTATTAAAAAATTATTTTCTTATGCCACTTGTTCTTGGGATTTTCTTATTGGGATCTGGAAAAGCTGTGCACCATTTCACCTTCTTACCCTCCCAGTGGTGCAGAACTGGATCTTGATGACCTAGGACACAATGTGCACACTCAGGTCAGGAGAGGCACAGCTCATGTGCCAGTTCTGAGCCAAAGCCTGCATCACAAGATTAGTCTTTAAAACACACAAGGGGGAAAGAGATGCTGACAGTCAAACTTTTTCCACTCCATAGTCTGTAACATTAAAATATTAAAAAAAAATAATGCTGTAACTCAATAAATATAAAACCATCTCTAAACAGTGCAGTCATTTTGTGCAAGTCCATGAGTTGGAAAAACAAGATATCTTTGTTTTGTCTCTGCAGTAGTTTGACAAATGCTTTCCTTATTGAAACAAAAAGGATTTTCTGAATATGAAATATCTGCTCTATATGAAGTTGTTTGACAAAACAAACCATAACTCTTCATTTAAATTAGAAAATGTTAAAGGTCTGGACCATGTTGCAAAACAAAGCAAACAGAAACAAACAGGAAATAAGTGACTGTGTAGTCACAGCATGTTAAGGTCAGTTCCCCTTGCTTTGCATTTAAACTATTACCTTTCCCAATGTCTATTTTTTCAAGGAATTTTTCTTTCTCTCTCTTTTCCTTTCCTGCTTTAGTTGAATTATTCCCCTTAGACCTTTAGAAAGTTTGAAATAAATAAACTTTACTTCACAGCTGGGGGTGATAATTCCTATGCAGAAGTCAAAAATTGCACTTAAGAATATGTCAAACACTGGTTCATTTACTGTCTTTTCCAGTACTTTGACTTAAATCAGCCTGATCTTTGGCTCTGTTCAGGATCCTTTGCAGATGAACTACAGGATAAAGGAATTAGAAAACTAACAGCAGTTTTTTGAGGCAAGGCAGTCTGCTGTCTCAGAATCAGCCTACTCCATCCAAAATCCTCCCAGTGATTCCATCCCTGGGCAGAAAGAATAGGATTTTACAAGTACTTTTAACACCCATTCCCTAGAAGACTCATTATTTCAGTCAACATTTAAGAAGCTTTACAGCACACAGGCCTGAGAAAGAGAAACCCACTGAATGATCAGACTTGTTTCTGTTGTTTGATTCTCAGCATTCATTAATCTAAAATACCTTATTGTGGCCTTGCAGTACTTAAAGAGGGCTTATGAAAAACGTGGAGAGAGACCTTTTACGAGGGCCTGTAATGACACGGCACAGAGTAATAGTTCTAAACTCAAAGAGGGTAGATTTAGATTGGACATAAAGAACAAACATTTTATGGTGAAGGTGATGAGGCACTGAACCAGACTGTCCAGAAAAGTTGCAGATGTCCCATCCCTGGAAGTGTTCAAGACCAAATTGGATGGGGCTGTGAGCAGCCTGGTCTAGTGGAAGGTGACCCTGCCCATGGCATGACTAGATGATCTTCAAAGGTTCTTTCCAACAAAAACCATGCCATGATTCTGCGTTCTTTAAATCTTCCTTCCAACCCAAACCATTCTGTAATTCTAATTCCAGCGAACAAAAGTGAATGTTTAGTCTCCAAAAAAGTCATTTGAGTTTCATATTATCCTTTAACACAGCTCATGTTCTGAGCTCCCAGGATACTAGAACTCTGGGTTGTTTTAATAACGTTAAAACCTGGTTCAATTCTTAAGGGCTATAACTATTTGTGGAACAACACTTTGAAGGAAAATAGCAGAATTATAGCTGCATCTTGCTCTGAAAGAGAGCAGGGAAACACCACAGGCTTGCCATTAACACTAAGGGATCATTTCCCTGCTCTCTCTTTACTCCTCATGCTACACATTTATTTGTACTTGAAAAATATGAAAGTTCTGTAGTACAGCATGTAGCTTGCCATAATTCAATATGATCAGAATTTAAAGGCAAATCCTTTTTCACCTTGGGATTAGGTGGGTGCTGTTTATGGAGCAGCACACCTCCCTGCAGCACAGTCTGAGCTCAAGGCCATTGTTAACAAAATTGGTAGGTGCCTCAGACTACCTCCCTGCAAATCAGAGGGATTTTTTTGCATTCCAGAAAAATGCAAGGCGCAACAAAAAGATACTTCCCCAATGGTCTTCTAGAGTAACTCATGTAACTAACATCTTCAAGTGAGTGATGACAGCACCACAAAACAGTGTCCCCTTTCCTGCCAGGAGCACCCAGAGGGAAAATGCTGCAGTTTGTGGAGTGCTGGTCTGGGTTCAGGATTACCAAACCCAGCCTGGGACTACAGTACAGCTCTTCCTCACTGCGAGTCTTCTCCATGGATTATTTTAATCATTATTTCCTTTGACTTCTCAGCAGGGTCAGGTCCCTAGAGGAAGAGTTGCAATACAGCATGGAGGTTTTGCCCTTCTGTGGTTTTTCCAGTGACTAGCAGATTCCCTAGGTTGGGAATAGCAGCTGAGCTTTGTGGCTGCAATCTCACTGGCAGAGTTGCCAGCACCAACAAAACAGAGCCTCACACAACTTTAGTTAATCAGTCATCTATCCGTCTACAGCTTTATCTGCACTGGCCTGGCACACAGGCTGGGGATCAGGCCAGTACTCCAGCACAGTTTGACATCTTTTGGGCTCATGGCTTAGAGCAGCTGGGGAGGATTTAATTGCGATTCTGTGATTCACAAAAAAAGAGCATTCCCATCAACAAATACGCAGCTAACTCTTGAGTTCTCACTACCTCACACCAGTTACAGCCTATGCAGCTTCTATTTTGCTACTGTTAGTCCTAGTAGTCTTTTTCTCGGTGAGAAATTCAGCCAATGCTCCAATAGATTTTGTACTATTTCAAAAGTTTATCTATACATGTCTTGGGTGAACCTGATAAACCAGTTTCTGCTGCTGTTACACAAATGTTACACATTTTCAGCTGTGCAGCATGTAATTTTTTATCACTGATCTTGCATTTTCATAGTGCTTGCTCTTAAGTTTTAAGGCTTTGACTAAAATGTGAAGAGTAAACTTGTGAACAGCTTCACACAGAGACAGCCACTGAGAAGAGCTGTCAGACTCAGCAAAGGATGTTGTCATCTTTGAAGTTACATGCACCCATATCTATCTTCAGAAGTTTGGAAATGTGAGTTCTTTCTTCCTCCCAACATGGAAAATAAGAGTCAGAATCGCTACAGAGGCTTTCTTGGTTTGTATCTTGTTAGCCTTAAAATAAATAAAAAATAAAGTCTCTTTCTTTGATATTTCCAGTGCTGTGGACAGAATAGGCACACTTTGCTTGCTAGAGTTATTGGCTGAGCACGACAGAGAGAGACAAGAGTACAGAGTAGGTGTGAAGTGGCATGTTCTCTCCCGTTTTCCCTCAGAAGTCCACTTTGAGGTTTCTCACTGACAGCTGTCTCTCCTTCAAACCTCAAGTGATAAATTTGCTTGAGTTGCTCTTTCTACAGCTCCATTGTCACAGAAAACACTTCCCTGGCAGCTAATGAGAACTCAACTTGTAGCTCTGATGTTCCCACTTGTATCAAGAAAACTCTAACATCCATCCAGCCTGAATTTGAATTGTTTGAGCCCACTGACCCAACACAGGACTAAGCTAATTAAAAACAAACAAACAAACCAGTAACAAAACAAAACCCAAGATAAACAAAACCTCCACACTTTCAGACAGAGCTATTCTAGCTCAGTGAAAGTTTAGACAAGGGCCAGAGAGAATAGAGAGGGCAGGTAGGAGTGCAAGAGCAGGCCTAGTAGAGTGAAAGTGCTCTGGTCAGATGTTAGACTGGCTTAAGGCAGGGACACCCTCAACTTCTCCTCAGGCTGAGCTTTGTTCACAAGAAGGAAACTCAGTCTCTGGGCTATGACTGCATTGCCAGGAACAATAGTGCAGTAAATCTGGGATTACTGCATGGGAATTGATACCTGCAAAATAACTATAAACAGGAAGAAATATCAGTCACGGTCTGTACTTTTAGAGAATTTGATGTCAATAACTGAAACTTAAACACATTTCTCTGTCATTAGGAGTATGTGGGACAAATGGAGGAGAAATTAAAGTGAGAGGACAGAAAAAGCCAAGTTTTCTCCCACTAGATTTGTCCCACTTACTTTCTCCATACCAGTATATTCAGTACAGGCACAAGTCAGGAAATGTTGAGTCTGGAAATACAGAGATCCAATGGACAATAAGTAGCATATTTCTTCCCCTGTGGGGCTGTTAGTGTTCCCATGGGTCACTGGGAACACCACTGTCCTTCCCCCTGCAAAACCCTGGGCACCACCACACCACAACCCCACATTATCTATCACTAGTCCTGACCTGCAGAGTCCAAAGGAAGCACTTGCATCACTGCTGTTGTTATCTGGCAGGGCATAAAATTCAGCCTCACATTTCATTTAGAGCACAAACATGACCTTTGAAATGGGATATTAAGCCACACCAGAGTCAAATCTTCCTGCTGTCATAGGAAACCTTGTCTTTTCCTTATCTTAGGGTAAGTGTCCATCCTTATTGTTGAGATGAAAACCAAACAAAACTACCAAAAAACCCTCACAGAANATATATATATAAAAAAAAAAACTAAAAAAGTTTCCTGTTACTGACTTCAGCGAGTTCAAATGTGGTGCTTTGGTTGTGTGGTACTTGAAATCTTGAAGTATTTCACAAAGAAACAAAACCAACAACACAAACCAAAACCATACCAAACAAAAAAATCCACAAAACAAAATGATTAATGTTTCNGTTTTCTCCCACTAGATTTGTCCCACTTACTTTCTCCATACCAGTATATTCAGTACAGGCACAAGTCAGGAAATGTTGAGTCTGGAAATACAGAGATCCAATGGACAATAAGTAGCATATTTCTTCCCCTGTGGGGCTGTTAGTGTTCCCATGGGTCACTGGGAACACCACTGTCCTTCCCCCTGCAAAACCCTGGGCACCACCACACCACAACCCCACATTATCTATCACTAGTCCTGACCTGCAGAGTCCAAAGGAAGCACTTGCATCACTGCTGTTGTTATCTGGCAGGGCATAAAATTCAGCCTCACATTTCATTTAGAGCACAAACATGACCTTTGAAATGGGATATTAAGCCACACCAGAGTCAAATCTTCCTGCTGTCATAGGAAACCTTGTCTTTTCCTTATCTTAGGGTAAGTGTCCATCCTTATTGTTGAGATGAAAACCAAACAAAACTACCAAAAAACCCTCACAGAAAACAAAAAAAAACATTATCTGTGTCATATTCCACAACTGCTTTTCTTCATTTGCAGACCACCCTTGTCTCCTACACAGTTAAATGGGTGCTGCTGGCAAAAGTAGCATAGGAAGTCTTGAGTACAACTTCAGAGATGACAAGATGGACACAGTAAAACAAGATTTTGTGCAAGTACAGAAGGGAACAGCTGGTAATTGGCATGTTGACAGAGCTGGGAGTTCACAGAATACCATACATACATTCCTATATACGAAACCCCAAAACGTTATGAATATAACCTANACCAAACAAAAAAATCCACAAAACAAAATGATTAATGTTTCATTTCAGAAACTATAAACCAGCTTAGATCAAGAAGTAAGTCATGCTGACGCCCTCAAGACTAGATATGTCTTATTTCTAATCCAAATATAATTTCTGCAATATTGTGTTAATACCTGGGCTTTTGTAGGGTTTTTTGAAAGTTTTCTGTTGTAATGTTGTCAGATTACACATGAAAATTAAAGTTGTTTGAAAATTACTGAATTTCCTACAGAAGAAAGTGAAATATCTTTAACTGCTCTTTTTCATGTTATAAATTTGGTAATTGTTAATAGTTGCCACATGAAGGTTTCATTTTATATTTATGAATTTACATTTTTATGTATTTATTTATTACATTTAGTGATGCTCCTGTAGTCCACCTTGCAAAGCCCTATAGAACATGACGTAAGTATTAAATCTTACTAAAGAATGTCATACTAAATTAACTTTCCCTTCCTCATAAAAGTTGGAAGCGGGAGGAGGGGAGGGAGAACAGAGAAGATGAGTCAAAATTGGGAAAAAACCCCAACACAGTCCATAAATCAAGTGTCACAGAATCATAGAATGGTTTTAGTCTTGAGCCCTTCCAGTTGTGGATGGGGTATCCACAACTTCCCTGAGCATCCAGTGTCTTGCTAACCTTTGATGAAAGAATTCCCTTCTAACCTCTAGTCTAAATCTCCCCTCCTTCAGTTTAAAACCATTCCCCCATCACTATGTGCCCTCTCCAGCTCCTTTGTAGCCCCTTTCGGTACCGAAAGTGACTCCAAAGTCTCCTTGAAGCCTTCTCTTCTCCAGGCTGAGTAACTCCAGCTTTCACATCCTGTCTCCATAGCAGAGGTTCTCCAGCCCTCTCCGTAGCCTTCTCTGCACTTGTTCCAACCAAAGCTTCTTCCTTCTTATGCTGGAGACCCCAGAGCTGGACACAGCACTCCAGGTGGGGTCTCATCAGAGCAGAAGGGAAGAACCTCCTCCCTCGACCTGCTGCCCACACTGGTTTTGATGCTGCCCAGGATACCTTTGGCTCTCTGGGCTGCAGGTGCACATTGCCAGGTCATGTCAAGCTTCTCATGCACCAACACCCCCAAGTTCTTCTCCTCAGGGTTTCTCTCAATCTGTTCCCTGCCCAGTCTGTGCTTGTGGTCAGGATTTCCCTGATCCAGGTGCAAGATCTCACACTTGGCCTTGCTGAACTTGAGGTTTTTGTTCCCACCTCTCAAACCTGTCGAGGTCCCTCTGGATGACATCCCTTCTCTCCAGAGTGTCAACCCATGACACACGTTGTCACATTCACTATCAGCACACTTGGTCCTTCTATTAGACAATCTCCCCTAGTCAGAGAAATCTGAGTAGCATTTCTCCTCTCCCTACCTACATTCTGCTTACCTTTTAGGATTCCCCACTGTAGGCATTTAAAACGTTTTAAACGCAACCTTATCTTCTTGCTTAATGTTTATCACCCACTTCTCTGATGTGTTCCTATGCTCCCTGACAAACTGCTAACTTGTCCACAGAGAAGAATACATTCTACTGTGTTACAGCATACATTACAGAAAAAATGTCATTGCACAACAGGCCTTTTTCTAATAATCCTTTCTCATCATTCACCATGAAACTGAGAGGCTTTTGCCATGTTAACAGCATGGTTCTAACTGTCTTGCAATTTTTATTCTTTCTTGCTGCTTTCCAGTCTCTTAGCATCACTTTTCTTTAGTGCCTATAAATTGTACAGATTTCATATTAGGTGATGATACAGCAATATTGTCAATGCCAGAGGAAAGGTCAGAAATGCATTTTCAAGTTCAAGTGAATCTACACAAATATTAATGTGACACTGCATGCCTAATGCTATGCCTTCAATTGCATAATTTTATGAGCTATTTTCACTCACAATAACCCACCAGACTGAAAACAACTGCAGAAAAATCAAGTGCAGTAAAACAGGGAGAGCAATTTATCTAAATATGAAGCTTCCACCAGCTGCAAGCCCTGCTGTCAGTAAAACCAGATCACTGGAACTGATAATGCATACTATGAAAGAGGAAGAAGCACAGATGTAATTTGATGTTCACAATCTTTATAACTACTCGGAATATCAATGAATCTTGATTATAGGTTGAATCTGTAATTCTGGCAGCTGAAGAAGATATTACATTGGCTACAGACGTGGACATAAAACCTTGAAGGCATTTCCTAGTGCCTTTCTAGTATAGGTTTGCTAGTGCATTGCATACATTAGCCTCAACCACTGATTTTCTGCACTTGGGCAAGTATTCATCTTAATATTTATAAAAAACAGGCGCAAATGTCCCATTAGACTTCATGTCTCAACTAGTACAGCCTCAATGCTGCTTTGGTATTCTACCTCTGGCACACAACATCTCCAACCCCCTTCATACCCTACTGTCATGGCTGGGAGCAAGATCCAGTTATAAGGCTGCTTCCACAGTATTTGCACATTTTAGCATCTTCTTTTTTGCTTTTTCATTCCTGCTCAGAGACTTCATCACAACAGTCTCTTTGCCAGAACAAAGACAAAACATTTTGCCAGACAGTACTGGTTAAGTACCAGCAATTCTTATTAAGCTTATTAGTTCTTACTGAAGAAGAAAATGTAATTTCCAGCACAGCTTAAATAGAGTTTGTGTTTGCACACTTGAAACAGATCTTGTAACCTTGTCTTTCTGGATGTCTTCAGGACTTTTGCAAACAACACCTTGATTCAACACAGATTTTATGATATAAAACCCCATTTCCTTTTGTTTGATTTTGGTAGGGTTTCTTAGTTTGTTTGTTTTTTAATATAAACAAGAACAGCAGACCACCAATCTGAACTTTTTGGACAGATATTTAAGAAGAGTTCTATAAACTCATGTATGTGCTCTAATGACTGTAGAGTTCTCTATCATCTTAAGGAGTAGCTGAGACTTGCCTGCTGCATCATGGCAAAGTCTGACCTTATCTCATCCAACCATATTGAAGCAACTCCTCAAGGAGGAGAAGATAAACATGCAGGCTTCATTAAATGTAGACTTTTTTTCAGGTTAAGTAAGCTAACACAGAACACTATTTTCCATCCCACCCTTTCCATACTTGCTCTACACTGAGCTCAAGCTTAATCAATGTTCCTAATAAGTGCTTTTGTTTTATTCAGCAAGACCAAGTAGTGCAGTGGAAAAGCCTTGTCAATGAAGAATATAATCTCTGATTTTGACAAACTTGAGTTACCTTTAAAAAGAAAATTGGTCCTTGAAAGTTGCCATGACAAATCACACCATTCAGAATCAGCTCTTTCCTCTTAATGCTGCATAGAAATTCTCATTAACATTCTTTCCAAATGAATAAATATATACTATTCTATCCCAACTTTACATCAAATTCCTTGAACTAATAAATCTTAAAAACAGGGAAGAGAAAACAAGCAGAGAATTGCTTTCCTAAAAAGTGTTTTCCCTGAAGATTCTTCATCCTCTTTCTCCAGTTCACTGCTGAATATACCTGTAGGAATTATGGCTTCTAATGTTTACTTAAATACGAAGGGTTTCTAAGTAGAGTAATTCACATCCGTGTTTAACAAGATCCTCACTTTCCAACAAGCACTTTCCACCAACCCTCCCTCCCTCCTCCTTACAGAGGAATTTCTCTTTTTCACTTCAAAATAAAATGCTTTCAGCTATCATTTTCTTTTACTGCATAACTTCCCCTACCTTTCTTTCCTTTAAGCAGAGTGCTCTGATCTTGCAATACTCACATATAGACCTCAGCAATTCAGAAGCATTACATGCTTTTCTGATATAGAACATCCAACATTAGCATTCCTTTTCCCTACAACGTCTAGGGCTGTGTCACAAGTTACTTCTAAACACGGCTAGATTTGCAGGGGATGAATGAATGGAAAATAGCCCTCTATTTAAATGACAGATGGAAGAACAACATAGAGCAGCATTCTTGTAATGGCACTAACTTCCAATGCAAGGCAAGATAAATGGTTTCCCTGCATACTCAAAAGACAGTTTCTTTGCCAGCCAACACAAGTTGTATAAAGCAGAAGCAAGTTACTTACCAAACTATGCAAGCTTATATTATTAGTTGACAAAACTGGTGAAATTATTATATTTTCATAGCTCACTACAAAACACAGCACAAGGTCCCCCCAAAACGCAGAGGAAAACAGTTTCTCTTTATCTAACGCTTTTTTGGGTGAATTTCAGTGGGCTTCCCTCATTGTCATAAAATCAAGTCTCAGGAAGGCCACGAGATTTGAGCCCCAAACACAACACTACCTTTTAGTGCAGCAAGTCTCCCCAGGGTCTTCACCCGATGGTCTCATCTACCCTGAAACAAAGGTAAATAATCCAATTAAACTCTGCCCGCAGCTTCAGAACTCCAGCAAGGGCATTCCCACGGCGGTTCGACTTGGCATCAGTGCTGTGAAGGCACATTTTTAGCTGTACCACGAAGGACAGCCCTGTTTGTGTGGTTGGGCAGCCAGATGTGTGTGCAGAGAACCAGAGCCTGCAGAACAGCAGGGGATGCTCCCGGGAGCCTCAGGGCAGAAGTGTCACCCTGAGATCAGCTCAGCTGGGTAAAACTTGGCGCTAGTAACACCAAGGTTCAATCCCCTGTAGGGGCCGCTCACTTAAGAGTTGGACTCGGTGATCCTTGTGGGTCCCTTCCCGCTCAGAATGTTCTGTGTGGGGCAGGATGGCACTTGGCTTACATTTCAGCAGGTAATGGGGGTTGGGATAACCTGCACAGGTCAAAAATACAGACACGCATTATCAAATCCAGAGAGACCAAGGCCCTTGAAGGAAGGACGCGTGCCGCAAAGGAGGCCTGGTACCCCTCACGCCACAGGCGAGGAAGCGCGGCTGCCTGTCCCTCAGGTTGGGCGCTGAGGCGNNNNTTGTCAATGAAGAATATAATCTCTGATTTTGACAAACTTGAGTTACCTTTAAAAAGAAAATTGGTCCTTGAAAGTTGCCATGACAAATCACACCATTCAGAATCAGCTCTTTCCTCTTAATGCTGCATAGAAATTCTCATTAACATTCTTTCCAAATGAATAAATATATACTATTCTATCCCAACTTTACATCAAATTCCTTGAACTAATAAATCTTAAAAACAGGGAAGAGAAAACAAGCAGAGAATTGCTTTCCTAAAAAGTGTTTTCCCTGAAGATTCTTCATCCTCTTTCTCCAGTTCACTGCTGAATATACCTGTAGGAATTATGGCTTCTAATGTTTACTTAAATACGAAGGGTTTCTAAGTAGAGTAATTCACATCCGTGTTTAACAAGATCCTCACTTTCCAACAAGCACTTTCCACCAACCCTCCCTCCCTCCTCCTTACAGAGGAATTTCTCTTTTTCACTTCAAAATAAAATGCTTTCAGCTATCATTTTCTTTTACTGCATAACTTCCCCTACCTTTCTTTCCTTTAAGCAGAGTGCTCTGATCTTGCAATACTCACATATAGACCTCAGCAATTCAGAAGCATTACATGCTTTTCTGATATAGAACATCCAACATTAGCATTCCTTTTCCCTACAACGTCTAGGGCTGTGTCACAAGTTACTTCTAAACACGGCTAGATTTGCAGGGGATGAATGAATGGAAAATAGCCCTCTATTTAAATGACAGATGGAAGAACAACATAGAGCAGCATTCTTGTAATGGCACTAACTTCCAATGCAAGGCAAGATAAATGGTTTCCCTGCATACTCAAAAGACAGTTTCTTTGCCAGCCAACACAAGTTGTATAAAGCAGAAGCAAGTTACTTACCAAACTATGCAAGCTTATATTATTAGTTGACAAAACTGGTGAAATTATTATATTTTCATAGCTCACTACAAAACACAGCACAAGGTCCCCCCAAAACGCAGAGGAAAACAGTTTCTCTTTATCTAACGCTTTTTTGGGTGAATTTCAGTGGGCTTCCCTCATTGTCATAAAATCAAGTCTCAGGAAGGCCACGAGATTTGAGCCCCAAACACAACACTACCTTTTAGTGCAGCAAGTCTCCCCAGGGTCTTCACCCGATGGTCTCATCTACCCTGAAACAAAGGTAAATAATCCAATTAAACTCTGCCCGCAGCTTCAGAACTCCAGCAAGGGCATTCCCACGGCGGTTCGACTTGGCATCAGTGCTGTGAAGGCACATTTTTAGCTGTACCACGAAGGACAGCCCTGTTTGTGTGGTTGGGCAGCCAGATGTGTGTGCAGAGAACCAGAGCCTGCAGAACAGCAGGGGATGCTCCCGGGAGCCTCAGGGCAGAAGTGTCACCCTGAGATCAGCTCAGCTGGGTAAAACTTGGCGCTAGTAACACCAAGGTTCAATCCCCTGTAGGGGCCGCTCACTTAAGAGTTGGACTCGGTGATCCTTGTGGGTCCCTTCCCGCTCAGAATGTTCTGTGTGGGGCAGGATGGCACTTGGCTTACATTTCAGCAGGTAATGGGGGTTGGGATAACCTGCACAGGTCAAAAATACAGACACGCATTATCAAATCCAGAGAGACCAAGGCCCTTGAAGGAAGGACGCGTGCCGCAAAGGAGGCCTGGTGCCCCTCACGCCACAGGCGAGGAAGCGCGGCTGCCTGTCCCTCAGGTTGGGCGCTGAGGCGAGGCGCCCAAAGAAGGCCGGGAAATGGCAGCGGCACTCTCCCTCGCCTCGGCAAGGCCACCGGACAGTCCTCAGCTTCCCCCCAGTCCCTCACAGCCACGACCCGCACCTCCCCGCACTGAGGGCACAACCAACCTGCCTCCCTCCCTCCGAGGCTTTCCANCGGAGCTACTGGGCGGAGCGAGGCCGCTCGCTCTTGCGGAAGGTACCGGGCGGGGGAACGAGCAGGGGGATGGGTGGTGGTGGGAACCGCTTGGCCCTGGAGGGCCGGGTCGGTACGGCAGAGCTCTGGCCTCCGCCCCCATGCGCCGGGAGC
>VXBX01009741.1:155909-202816 GCA_013400415.1 Scytalopus superciliaris | reverse complement strand
GCCCGCCCCGGCCCGCCTGCTCAGACCGGGGGGCGGTGCGGCCCCCGCTGGTTCCAGCTGCCCCCTCCTCTGCCCCTTCCCTTCCCTCCCCCGCGCCCTCAGGGACCCGCCCGCCCGCAGCCCCGCACAAAGGCACCGGCGGCCCGGACCCACCAGGTCAGTAGGCAGCGGGTGCCGGGGCGGGGCTGTGCTGTGGCCGGAGAGCCCCGGCGCGAGGAGGGCGCTGAGGGAGGCGGTGCCGCAGGTCCCGGCGGTGCCGCGCCCGGGCCGGGCCCGGACTGTCCCCCAGTGGGCGCGGCTAAGGCCCGCGGCTCTGTTTATTTACGTCCCCGCCCAAAGCGCTGGCCCGGGGCGGTCCCGCGGCCGCCGCATTATGTAAGGACCGTGAGGGCGGGGCCGGGGAGCCCCCGGTCAGTGTCCGTCTGTACGTCCGTGCGGACAGCGAGGTGCGGCGGGCTCGGCCGGGGGTGGGGTGTGAGCTCCGCGCTGCGCTTTGTCTCTGCTTCGGACCAAAGGAACGCTCCGATGATGCTTGTGATTTGGTATTGTTAGTATCGTGCAGCTCTAGATTAATCTAGGCTTTCGAAGTTAATCTAAACTTAGTTACCTGCATCCCGACGAGCGGCAGGGTCGTTCTGCTATTTTTCTTTCTCTTTCAGTCGTTAGGTTGTCTTGCAAGGTGTTAGTGTTTTAATTTATCAAAGCAGGTAATGTTAGCCTTCAAACTATTTTACATGACAATGATAGAATGAAATACTCAATAATTAAAATTATTTTTTATCATGTATTTTTATTTTAACATTGCTTCCTCTAAAGTAACTATAGACGATATTAAAAAGAAAAAAAGAACAACCCAGAATGCTGCTGGGCTTGAATAGATACCATTAGTTTAATTAATTAGTTAGTCTCTCAGCAGAGCATGTTGCTCCCCAGTAAAATGGATACAGGCTTTGGAAACACGTTAAAAAAGTGGTTTATTGAGAGCTGTGGAAGTATTATGTATGTTATTTGTTGGTGTCATTCCTAAGTGAGGTATGTTAGCGTGATCACAAAGAGCTGAATTGCTACCTGCCTTAAGATCTTGTCAGCCATACGTTAATAATAAACAGCACTTCAACAAAGAGAAATCAGATTGATGCTGTTCTGTTTTAGCTGCAAATATGCCCCAGCTATTTCCTGTCTGTCTCAAGAACTTTACAAAACTGCTGTAGCATAGCTAGGAGGGAAGAGTCTGATACATGGACAGGTATTTGTAAAATGCTAAGAACAATTAACTTACTGTTGCTTAATAAAAAGTGGATGCATTGTAACTGAACAAGGTGTCCTATGTTTGATTATCAGCCCTGCAGATGGGTGGTTAAGTTGATACTGAAAAGATATTTCTCTCTATTGCTATATATTTGCAGGTAGCACTTGGGCTTTTTTGCTTTCTAAATGTCAGTGTAAGCCTGTTGGTGAAATTTCAGCCTTTGAATCAGAACAGCATGTCCAAATCTTCCATGCAAGTTTGTTTTCTGTTCAGTGTTAGTACTGCAATGCAGAATGAGCTGCTGACTTTCTGGTTGTCCTTTCTCATGCAGTCAAAGTGCGGGGAGGGGGAGGGAAGGAGGGGGCAGGAAGAACCTTCTAGTTGTTTGGGTGAAAAGGAAGAAGTTGATACTGTAATGCTGTTTCTAAAAATTCTCCTGCAGTTCCAGTGAGTGCCCTGACAAGTATATCCTCTGACCTTGTTCTAAAATCCAGGTGTTGTCAAGTATTGTTGCATAATTTTCTTGCATACCTGATTTGTTACTTTAGATGTATTCCATCGTATTCTGATACCTTGTTAGGACCGACTATAAGCAACAAAAATCTGTTCTTCATAGTACAAGATTAGTCAGATTTCACTTGTTACCATTGAAATATTATAGTCTGAAGTTGCACGAGTTCATATTTTTCTGCTCAAGAGTCTAAGGCTGTGAGTAAAAATGACAAAACTGTCTTAGTCTCAAGTCTCTTCTTTGGTTAGTGTAGCCGCAAATCTGATGCCTGGTGGGTTTTCTGTTGCTGCCTGTAGTAGGGCTTTTAAGAAGGTGAAATCTAAGTGCAGTACCTTTGTGTGGCAGTCCTTGGCAGTGTTTAAATGTGTGGATCATCAGGAAGGCAACAAGGGGCTGTGGTGCCCTGTATCAGTGTGTGCTCCCAGCTGTCAAATGACTTGGCTGGGACTGTGGCACCTTTCCCCTACTTAAGGCTGGAGCTGGTTGATTGTCATGAGCCTACTCCCTTAAGGTGGAGAAGATCTGCTTGAAATGAAATAAATAAAAGCAGAAATACTGCAGCCTTCTAGTTCTTGCCCCTTTGATCTTTAAATGCAGAAAAATGGAAAGATATTTTGAAATAATTGAGCATATATTTACTTTGTGCAGTATCACGATTGTGCGTCGTGGTCTGTGATGAAATGTGTTAACATTATGAAAGAGCCTGTTTGTGCGTAGATGGTGGTGGGTTGACTTTGTCTGGGTGCCAGTTGTCCACCAAGCAGCTCTATCATTCCTCTCTTCAGTGGGTCAGACAAGGAGAGAAAGTAAGATGGAAAAACCTCACAGGTTTTTCCTGGAGGAGGCAGTTTACTAAACCGAAGGCCGTGCACACAGAAGCAAGGGAAAACAGAAGATTGTACTGTCTACTTCCCATCCCAGCCATTTCCTGGGAAGCAGGGCTTCAGTATTTGTATTTTTTATCCCTGAGCAGACATCATATGATATGGCATGTCCCTTTGGTCAGTTTGGGTTAGCTGTCCTGATTGTGTCTCCTCCCAAGATCTTGCCCACCCCCAGCTTACTGGTGATAGTGAGGAATGTTGGAGAAAACAGCACTGATGCTGTGTGAGCACTGCTCAGCAGTAGCCAAAACTCTGCTGTGTTATCAACACCTTTCTAGCTACCAGTACAAAGCACAGCACTGTGTGGGCTGCTATTGGGAAAATTACCTCTGTCTCAGCCAGACCCAATACAATGGTCTTAATTTTTCTACAGCTAACTAAGCAAATTCAGTAATACAGCAATTAGAATGATTCCTATATTAAAAATCTGATGTTTGAAAGTATTCAAATGCTTTCCCAGAGTTTCCTGGCACCTAGGTACGTAGCTGTCTCCTTTTAATTGTCTAATTACCTTTGAAAAATTCATTAAGTACTTATAAAAAATTATTTACCCAGATATCTTTAAAAAAATCACCCATTAATAAGATCCTTTGTAAGCTCTATTTTTTATCTTCATGTTTCAAGCATTGCCTGTAGACTGCCAGAATCACAGCCTCACAAACCTGTTTGACTTGCTGTTAAAATATCACTTGTATTGAAAGAGAGCGTAATCTGGCTATGTGACTGCTGTGAATTGTCATGACTCCAAAATTTGTTCAGTGTTTGTAAGAGAGGTTGGTATAGTCCAGGATTTTCCCAGATTACTTGGTGTGTATTTAGCTAAACCTGAAAAACTGTGTGTAAAGTATAGGAGAACAGCCAATACCTCTTAAAAGATCCTGGAAAGGTTAAGGAAATGACAGGTGGGGCAGAATAATCCACTAAAGATGAAGGGTGGTGAAGGGGTTTAAGGTATTACTAGACCTGTAAGCCAGAAGGTTCAAGGGAACTTCAAGCTTTGAATTTATAAATTAGGTCCATGCCCTGGTGTATTTTTGACTGCAACCAAAAAATATCTTGGTCTTCCTCATCAATGATGACTTTTACACCCTCATTTTAGAGGAAATCTCTGATACTTTGTGACCCATGAATAGTTGACTGTGTTATCTTTTCTCTTCTTCCTTACCTGGATCTTCTAGTTGCTTTCTAGAATCTGGGAAGGCAGAAATTTAGTTCCTTATTATTTAGGGAAGTATGTTTACCGTTGTCACTCTTGTACTCCCTCAGGAGCCCATGAGAAGGAGAAAGGAAAACTTTGCAGGCAATGTTAGAACATTTGTATCTCTTATATTTAGTCTGCAGGATACTATGCTTAAAATCTTTACTGTTTTTCTTTGTTGTAAAAACAAGAATCTGTAAATAGTGAAATAATTTGAATTTAATTTTTTTTGAGTGAAGTGTTGATGAATATCTACCTGGGTGATCTCAGTCTGGTCAGTGGACTTTGTTAATATTTGCTGACTGGGAAGTGCTTATCATTTTTAGTGTAACTGTTAGCATTTGTTTCAGTTCCCCTAAGCAGATAGATGGGTCACCACCCCTCTGAGCTGAGGATTCTTTGCATTCTCCTAAAAATCCATCTTTACAGGTGTGGGGAGCAGAGAGGGTTTTGTTACTCTCTGCCAGCGTCGTTGGTTAGGCAGGGCTGAAAACCTGAAGGAGGGAGCATTGGGTTTAAAAGATGCCTGACACTTAACACTTATGTGGTCAGGGGATTTGATTGTGTAAGATTTCTTGCCATTCTCCTTTGGGAATTAAATTATTCCCTCTTCTCAGGAACCATTTGTAGCTAGACAGCTAACTTATGCTTTTTTCCCCTCTAAGTAAAATATTTTCATATAATGTATTGAAAATCCAGAATGCTGTTCTAAGTACATGATAATATACAACATAGGCTTGATTCTTTAACAAAAAGCAGATGTGCTTTTTCCTTGCTCTGTATTTACATACAATGCTCTGCTGGAAAAGAGGGGTAGTGCTTTGACCCAAAATGTGAATGCAAGTGCAATACCTGTAGCTGTAGTTCTGCTAGAAAAATCATGCCCATGCTTGGTGATACAGTATTTTTCTTCTCCTGATATGCATCCCTTGGGCAGGTTGAGGAGGTATTGGAGAGAAAATACCTTTTTAGTAGAATTTTGACTGTTTTACAAAGTCAGTTTATCAAAATCTCTGTATGATTATCTGTTGCTGTAAAGAAAAGTAATACTATTTTGCTAAATGGTTTAGAAAGATCTGCAGCTCTCTTGCAGGTAGGTACATAGCATTTTTACAAGATTGGCTTTATAGGCTTTGGAGGATTTTAGCTTTTTCTCTAGGAATGGATGATTAGTTAAATTGAAATAGGACAGACATGCTAGTTTTTGTGGAGTTTAATTTTGAGTACTGTTACATTGGCTTTGGAAACAGCAGATTTTCACAAGGCAAAAGCATGTTCTTGCTTTGGGCAACTGGGTGCAAACTTCACCTTTCACTTACCTGCTTTATAGACTTTTGAAAGGCATTTTTGCTTACTTCATCTCCCTTTTCATTCCTCTTCAGTTAAAAGGTGTCCAAGCAAGGACAGGCTGTGAACACAGCCAAAGCCATGACCATTCAGTGTCATCATAAATGCACACTAGGAATTTATATTATCTGCATTAAGCTGAGATTTTTGTCATACCAGACCAGTTTCTTGAGTCCAGTCTCAGTTTCAGCACTGAAACACACTGTGCTTCTCTGTCTAGAAATAACTGCTAAAAATAAATGCTAGACTGTGTCACTTAACATACAGGCCACCTAATGACACACACGTGGCAAACTTCTGAAGGGATGTCCCCTTCGTGGAATTCCTGTTTAGCAGGTGTGCTTATTTCTAGCTCCAGTAGTCTGGGATTTTATCATTTACAGAAATGTTGTAGAAAGCTACATGCAGAATTGAAATGTGACCTGAAAAATCTGAATTACTGCTGTATTCTTGCTCTCGTTTTACCACTGAGAAGTCATTTTCCTTAACATGGAGAGAGAAATAAGGGAGGAGAGAAAAGGAATGTGAAGTAAAGGCAACCGTAGTTAGAGGAGGAATAGGAGAAGGTCCAGATGCAACGTTTAAGGTCTGAACTTTAAACATTTACAATAACTTTCTGATTTCCCATGAGGAATGAGGTTTGTTTATGAGCTTTTATTTTTTCCCCATATTTGGTCTCTGACTTCCTTTATCTGTTAAGCTGTCCTGTGCCCTTTGAAGGCAAGGGTTTATATTGGAGCTAATGAAAGGCAGATTTTTCTCCAGTGTTGTTAGTTCTTCTTGATGTTACAATTAAAGCTGTTACCAAAGGATTGCTGACCAATGTTGTGCCTTTTGTCCTGTTAAAAAATGGCAATAAAGATATTCTACTTGGTTTGTTTAAAGAAAAAAACAAACCCAAAGAAAAAGAAAAGTCCTCCCCACCACCACAGTGATGTAAAGAAATGGATTAGTTGAGACCATTGCAAAGTTAATTCTGCTTATAATTAGTATAATGTTTTTGCAGCCTGTGTCCAAATGAACTTGGGTGATGACAGTCTAGCAACATCCATGTTTGGGCTATGTTATGACTGCTGCTTCTGCAGATAATATAAAACGATGTGTTACATCAATTGTGTTTCTGCTGTAATGGTGAGAGTGGGATTCTGACGGCATTTTTTCCATCAAATTTTTGTGTACTGGAGGAGAAAACTGAAGCAGGATCAATCCTCCAAGTACTGTCTTGACTATAGAGCCTGTAGACCTGAAGTCCCTTCCTGCTGTGATGTTTTGAAGTCTATTTGGTGCTTCTACTTGCTGGTGCTTCCTGTGAAAGCCTGGAAGTGTGGGAGCAGAGTCCACAGCGATGAAAAAGTAATTGTAGTGCTTCTCTATGAAACCTTTCCTGTGTTTTGAAGAGGATACTGAAGAATAGCACAGATGAGACAAAAGACTGTTTGCCAGAGATAGTAATATTAAATGTCTGAAAACTTCCATTGGCCTCTCTGGGAGCAAAATTAGCCATAAAGTGTTTTGAACAATCTCAGCTGAAGACTGATGAATGCTGTGTAATACTGATACTTGCATATAGTATTTGATTTAGTAGCCTTTTTCTTGTGCCAGTGTTGCAACAATGCCTTCTGCAGCTGGATGCTGTTTTCTGGGTCTGCTGCTGGTTTTAAAGAGCTTTCTCTTCTGACTGTGTGCTCAAACAGTAATATCACTAGTGGCTTGCTTCCCTGGAAATGGTGGGATTTATGTTACATCTTACTTAGGACAGCAATAGATGCACGGATTGTTCCTGAAATGTAGTATCTTTTTCCTCCCACTATAGGAGTTTTCAGCTGTCCTAAGACAAAAGTGCTGCAGATATGACCTCTTGTCAAGTCACTTTTGAAGTAAAAGGAACAGCAGAACCAGGTACCCAAATCATGCTTTCTCTTTTATGTATGGTTTACCTGTAAGACAAGTTAATATAAGAGTGTTCAAAGGTTGTCTTGTCTGTTTTCCTCAGAGGTAAAAAACGTGTCAGTTCAAATATCAAAATTATAAGTGATTGTAAAATGCATTAATTAAGAAATTTCATATAGGAATTTGAGAACTGGGAACTAATTTTTACCTTTTTCTCCCAAGAATTTAATAATGTGCTAGAGATTTTGATGCTAACTGTAATGGTTATGATTGGTTTAAAATATTTTGTTTCTAGTATCTTTTTATTCCATGGAAATGGACATTTGTATTCTGAACCATGATGGTTAGGCATTCATTGATGTTTCTGTTCTGGTTTTTATTTTCTTGCATCCCTGTTGAAAGTTCTCACAAGATGTGACTTCTTCTAGGAGTTAAGGACAGAAAGTATTCAGTATCGTATCTATGCAAAAATGTGTAAAATAGTTTCTGTAATTGAAATGAGGAATGCAAGGTATCAGATCAAGAGATTTAGTGTTTACAAATTGTGCTTATTGAATGTTGTCTTTAGGAACTGTGAAGAAAGGTGTGGTTTAACCATAGCTGGTAACTAAGCTCCACACATCTGCTCACTCACTCTTCCCCAGTGGGATAGGAGGGAGAATCGGAAGAGTAAACGTGAAAACTGTTGGGTTGAGATAAAGGCAGTTTAAGAAGGAAAACAAAAGCTACACAGGCAGGCAGAACAAAACAAGGAATTCACTTGCTTGCTTCCCATAGGCAGGCAAGTGCTCAGTCATCCCTAGAGAAGTAGGGCTCCATCATACATAAAGTTACTTGGGAAGACAAATGCTGTAACTCCAGATGTCCCCTCTTTGGTCAATTGGGGTCAGCTGTCCCACGTGTGTTCCTTCCCAGCTTCTTGTGTATCCCCAGCTTCCTCTCTGGTGGGGTGGGATGAGAAACAGGAAAGGCCTTGATGCTGTAAGCACTGCTCAGCAATAACTGAAATATCCCTGTGTTACCAATGTTGTTTCTGGGACAAATTCAAAACATAGTCTGTACTAGCTACTATGAAGAAAATCAGCCAAAATCAGCACAGAAGTTCACCAGAAAAATAATGGGTGGTTGCCTCACAGAAGCAGATGAATGTGGGAGCATGTGCAGATTGGCAAAATTCCTGTGGCAGGCAAATACCAGATGGCATAAGTGTCTGCTGTAGTTGGTGGGGAAGAAAATGGTAAAAAACATTTTCCAAGTTTTGACATCTGCCCTGTTTCTCCCTTGAGAAGGATTCAGTATAAGGGAACTGAAAACTGGTACATGATGGGTACATAAAGCCTGTAGTGAGGCGTAGTGTTTTTATGGCATTCTGGAGGAAACTTTATAATTAATTAGAGTATATTCATCTTAGATCAAATGAGACTATAAAGCACTGGTGTGGCTATACAGTGGAGTAGTGCAAGCTATGCTCTATTTGTCCTGTTTACCCTGTTGCTTCCACAGTTGTGATGGCACTGTCACTTACAAAGGTGACTTTGGATGGACAACTTTTTCTTGTATTTATAATATCTGCAACAAAAAGAAGGATTAGTAAGAACTAGATCCCACCTCAGCAGCTGTTTACAAGGAATTGTCTGAAAATCCTTATCGCATGTCTAGCATAAAGAGGTGACACAAAAGGCTGCTTCTCCTTATGCCAGTATTGATATTGTTGGTTTTGATCTGGGAGAAGAACTTTGAGATGCAGTAATGGCAAGATGCAGTCTCATGAAAGAAGAGAGGTAAGTTTTTAGAGCTATCAGCAGTTATGCAAACAGCAAAGCTTCCAGTTTATTTAGAAATGTCATGTACTGATTTTGTCAGATGACTATGCTGAGTACTTAGTTGGTGAGATAGAAAACCTCACTTTGACTACTAACACGCTCCCTGTGTCCCCATTCCTGTCCTTTTCTGTTAATGTCAAAGGGCTAACAGGATAAAAAGGCAGCACCAGCACAGGAATGATGCTCTGACTCACTCTGTAGCCAAATCACTTCTGAAGTCAACATAAAGCCCAACACATTGATGCAGGCTTTTGTATATCTGTGGTGTGGAGTTCTTTTTGCCTCATTTTAGCAGAAGGAAGAGGGTCACTGGTTACTGGCTTGTGACTCCCTTAGCTCTTCATCAGGACACAGTCCCATATCAAGAGATGGCTTGGTGGCTAAAGATGAGCTGTTATGAAATAAATAAGGGAGTTTCTAGCTCCCAACCAAACACAGAAGTTCTGCCCTGACAGAGCTGGCCCAAGCAGGTAGATTGCAAGACCAGTGGGGCTGTTGCAAGTTTTGGGACTGAGCAGAGGGTTTAGAGCAGCTTCCTTTGCTATAGTTGAAGGTGCTCTGTCAGTAGCAACCTTGGATTCCCTGACAAGGAGGGGGGAGAAGTTTAGGATTCTTGAGCGTAAAACACAAAACCAAAGTAAACCCCACTGTGTTCAGAATTGCCTCTGAAAAGGAAGTTGGTCATGCTTGTGCTTTTATTGAGATAATTTAAGCAGTGTTTTACATATCCTGATTCAGCCTCGATTTGTAATTGTTAGAGGGAGTTTAGGGGTGACTGTACATCATATTAAAATGTTGCCTTTGTGTATTGTGCCCCAGTGAGTGAGAAGTAGTTCCTGAATGTTGTTTAAAATAGAAGGCTGGAAAGCTATTCTAGCTGGCTCCTGTTAAGAGGAATATAATTTAAATGACACTTCAAAGGTTGGCTGGTGTGTGTGCTAAGGTGTATTAAGTACTGCCATAGTAAAGGGATATTAAAAGAATTTCAACTTATTTTTAATATCTCCAGACAGAAATTCTACCTGTGTGGTATTAAGGTGGTCTTCCCTTCCCCCTTTATCTCCTCCCTGCAAAAACAAAGTATCATGCGCCTCAGTACAGGGTGGAAAAGGGAAAGCACCTGACTTAGGCAATTGTATGCAGTAAACTGCGTGGTAAGTATACTCATAATGCAGATTTTTGTCTCCATTTACATGCTTACAGTGAACATCCAGAAAGCTTGGGCCATTTTTTTTTTTCAAAATGAATTGCAACAAAAGGGTTTTTTTTAAAAAAAGGATTTGAGTTGAAAATGTTATCTAAAATTATTTCAGTAAGCTGCTTTTAGGAACAAATTGTCTTAATTTCTGGCTTTTGTAGATTTTACCCAGTCCCTAGGTTTGCAGAGGTTTCTTTCATACAGTCCTGATGGTATCTCTCATTAGTTTAACTGGAAAAAATGGACAATTTTAGGGGCATAAGGGCTCACTCAAAACTTATTTTGGACTTTGAAGTTCCAGCTATGATGTGTGGCTTAGTAAAAGGCAGTGTACCTTTGTTGCATATAACTTGTCTGTCGTGTATCTTTGAGTTATTGTGGCTCCAACACTTTTGCTACTTCTTTCCCGTTTGAGAACAGAAAATAACCATCCTAAATGCTTGTATCATTCTTTTTTTCCTAAATATACTTTAAAACTTAGTATTTTCCCATTGTTCAACAGATTTTTTTTTCTTGTGTTTAAAAATCTTTTTGAAACCCTGTTAGAGCAAAGTATGAATTTGTCTTTTCTATTAGTATGTTACAGTCAGATTCATACAGGTTTTATATTAAAAAACCAAAAAGGTAAATTGCAATGTTAACTTTACCTCTGGAATATGTCAGAATCAAATATACTATTGTAATCTTTTGGATACAGCATGTTTATATGTATGTGTGCATGCATGCATTAAGGCAGACATAGTGTAACAATTTCACGCGAGTTATTTTTGTGTAACAATAACCAATAAAAGCTGAAAGTGTAGCAGCAAAATTAACTTTATTTCTCTTGGAATCCAATTAATTGGATGTGTTGCCTTGGGAATAATGCTAGCAGCCTCTTGTGTGTGCTTTCTAAATTGTTGGTGTGAATTTGAATGATGTTTTTAGATGTGTAGGTTGCTTAGTACTGTGTCTGTATCCATACATGTATTAAAAATATAAAGTATCTAGGAAGAAAATGCTATCTTGATGTTAAACATTTTACAGTGAAAATCTGCCTGCTTCATTTCTAGAGATTTTTGAACAGTATTAGTTCCGAAAAATTTGGAAGCCAACCCTTTTAAGGGCTGAGGTTGTCAGTAGTCCCTTTCTTTGAGTTCCTTGTGATGATGAAGAAAATGCTATTGTAGTTTTGGGTTAGGGAAAGATTCCTTTCTGTACTTGAAAGAGATTTTAAAAGGGTGATTCTGATGTATATGTTTAAAACACTTGAAGGTTTAGCCATGTAGGCTGTACTTATTTTAATGTCATGTAGACTGGAGTAATGATAATTGTGGGTTATTTTCTGTTTGGGTTGTTTTTAGGAGAGGTTTTTGCAATATGCGGGAGCTGCAGTGCTTTGGGAAACTGGAATCCACAAGTCGCCGTGGTCCTCCAAACTACTGATCGGTAAGTTGTATGAGGTTTTTGGGTTTGTTTTGTGTTTTTCCTTTTTTACTTATTTGTTTTTATTTGTCCTGTCTGAAGTAGCTCGAGTTTTGGAGCAACAAATTTATTCTGACTTTGTGTTTGTAAGCTGTTGAGTTACATGTAGTGTTGGTAAAACTCCAGAATTTCTTGTGTTGCCCTTGAGCATTTTGAAGGATTAAGGATGTGCTTAAGAAAACTCTTAACTTGGGCATGCTTTTCTAGTTACAGATGTTGTTTCTACTGTTGTGGCTGGCATTTCAGTAGTTTAGCTGTAGATATTTTGAATAAGAAACTGCTGTGGAGTAATTCTCAGTCCCATAACTATACAGCAAGTTACTGGAGATGTATAGGTTAAAAAGACAGTAAACAGTATAAGCAACTTATTATTATGACTATAAAGTGATGGGGAGAAGATTGAAGATTACTTAAAATGAGAGTTGCATTAAAACTTCTAAAGGGGGGGGATGTATGCATACACAAAGTTCAAATGCAGTGGAGGAATCTCAATATTTTCTTAGAATGGTTCATATGATGCAGGAAAATAGGGCGTGCAGGAGGTATTTATAATTCTGTCAGTGACTTGCTGTGTGATCTTGGATGAGTCTCTGAATTATTTCATTGTGTTTTCACCATCTGTTAAATGAGGATGAAGATTCTCACTCTGTTAGTGCACTTCAGATCTGTAGAATAAAAAGCACAGATTTAATTCTAAGTATTTGTTTTGTTCATGATGGGCTAAGTTACTGTGTAATAAAATTCAGTGTCTTGCTGCAAGAAAAGTTATCACTCGGGCATATGTTTGAGGTGGCTTTTGGACTGTATTTTGAAACTTTTTTGTTTGGTATTTGTTCTTTTCTCTGCAGTCAATCATGGAAAGTTGCTGTAGAGCTTCCTAGAGGTGTTCCTGTTCAGTATCGGTATTTTAAAGGATACTTCCTAGAACCTAAGGTATGTACAACCTTCTCTATTTTAAATTGGCTCATCCCTAGTAAAAATTCCCTTATTTGGAATAAAAAGGATTTCCTGAGTTAAACATGAGGGTTTTTTAAAGAAATAAATCTCAAATTTCAACATATGGAATGTTAAAACCGTTGTGGAAATACAAGCAGTTCAGTTCTGGAAATACATAACCATGTGCTGTTAACTTTAATTGTTTTTGTTAAATTGGCTTCCCTTTTTTACAAGTGTTAGTGCTTTAAAAAATTCAGTGATAAAGAAATACTTGACAGTATTCTAAACCTTAAACGATATGGTGAGGTTCTAATAGTTAGAATTGAATATGGACTTTAGCAGTGCAAGGATCTCTAGCATGGAAGCAGGAGAAAAATGACCAGTGTAGGAGGAGTATTTAAGTTTGCCTGATTACCACAGTTTTTAAAATCACTGCAGATTTTTTGTGAAGCAGGAGAAGTATTAAGTAGATTTTGTGCTGCATAATTAACATGTTAATCTCTTGGAATGAAAAGGTGAAACAAGGAACAGGGCATCCCAGTGTTTCTATATGTTAGTATATAGGTATTTGCATGACTTGGAGAGAAAGAAAAAACAAAACACAGACACGGATGTCTTTTTATAGGTATTGATGTAAAAGTTGCATGTGACTTGAATGTATGTGAATTAGAGTTGAATGTATGTGACAGTATCCTGGTCTGCAAAAACCACACTAGGATAGGGGGAAATTCTTCAGATGACGTGAGACTGCATCCAGAAAAACATTTGACTAAGTTGGGAAAATAAGCAGCTGCTCTTAAACTGTTTCTATTAATAACAAGTAATAACTAAAAAATTTAAAGCTACCTTTGCTGTCCTCCCTATTCTCTTAATATCCTGTAGCTGTTCACCCTGGGTTGTAGTTCTTCATTGAAACTGGGATTATGAAGGCTGTAGCTAAATGTGCGAAGGAGTTACAGAATCATCTCATCTATATATTTTAAATATTTCAAATCACCGTCAAGCACATGTAAGTTTTTGTCAGCTGAACTAGCCTTTTTTCACTGAAAAAATATTTGACTGGTGTAATTTCAGTGAAGGATAGTAATTTTAAATGAAACACAATTCTATTTTTCATTATAGCATGTGAAATAGTCTAATCTGAAACTGGTAATTAAATTGGTACTTTGAGGCAAAAGAAGGGAAGGCCAGTAATAGATTTCTTTTCCTGAAGCCAAAAGTACATTATTTCTTGCAGTCTAGCAGCTCTGATGGGACTCTTTTTTTTTTTTTTTTTTTTTGCAAATGCTCATAATTTTAAAATGTTAGCTATAGCACACTAAAAAAAAAGCACAGTTAGTGAGAACAGATTGACAGAAAATGTGCTGATAGACAATACAATTTCTGTTTTATCATTTGAAAAAGTTTACAATATGTATTGGTGAGTGTGTTTCTTTAAGTAGGTGCTCTGTATCGTGCACACTTTATGTACCGTGTGATGCAGAGTCTGCCAAGGTAAGTATAAATTTTATGGAATACCAGCATAAAGAGCTACTGTATGTAAAAAGCAGGGGAAAAAATGAAAACCACCCCACAAAGCAAACTATGTGAATTGCCAGGGGACAGGGTTATCCATTCAGCTTGTTAAGTGTACAGAACTTTATTTCTTATAACAAATTTATTTGAATAAAAGAAGTTGCAGGCACAATATTAACTTCCACTTTTTGTAAGCTTTTGAAGAACAATGTAAAAATAGGATTTGCTCTTAACAGGAATATCATGCACCATATAGTGCAAATGAGACAGTATATGGAGCACTTTAGCAGATCTGATAAGGAAAAGATACTTTTAAATTATTCTGCATATTTTTATTTCACTGGTATTTTGTTTTTATTAAGCATTGCATGTGATTAATCTAAATTTGTCAGGCTTGCAATTTATGATTGCTCAGACAATGTTAACTTTTTATATCAGCATAATGTTGTGTGTCATGGTCTGTAGTAGAACAGGTACATGAGTAATCTTTAACATATACTTAAATCTGATGGCATGAATTTGACATCACCTAATTGAGTAAATTACGCTGAAGACAGGTCCAGCTCAAGTTAGTGCTCACTTCTATAGCAACTGCATCTGTGAAGGTGCTTGAGCTGGACATGGTGGCAAAGGTGGGGGTGATACATGTTTACACAGAGAAATTATAGTTCCCATATTACCTGTAATATTGCTACAGACTAGATGTGAAAATAGGTAGATTAACTGATGTATTATTAAAAAAACAAATAGGAAAGTATTTTTCTCACTTCTCTTTGGAAAAAAAAAAAAAAACACAACAAAAAAAGCGCCATCATTTGATCTCTGTAATTTTTTTTACTTGAGGGATAGTGTGATGTAATGGGAAGTTTGGTTTGTTTGCATTGAAGCCTGTTGGTGTAAACATAATTGTGGCTATGTAAATGGGGCAGTCTTAAAAAAATATATTGAAAGTCATAGAATTTTTGCATGAATACAAATAATACATATACAAAGACTATTTTACTGTAAAATTGGTGCCAGGTCTTGACTGCTGCATGTTGAGGGATTTTACTATGTTGTAAATATTTTGATTGTAGCATAATCATCTTTAGCATTTAAAAGGAAAAACAAATACATACACTTGATGAAATAAGACAGTGACTTTAACTATTTTGCTCGAGGTTTTTTCTTTCCTTGAACAGACTCTGGTCCCAGTTAGTTCACTGTAAGGGTTTCCTGTGTTTTTTACTACACACACGTTCTGTTTGTTGTGGGGGCGGAGATAGGGGGCTATATGGGAGTGTGTGTGAGACACCCCAAAACAAAATTGGTTGGAATTTGTGTTTATATCTTATGTTTTAGGAGAATAATTCTGCCTGCATTATTTGTATGATGAACATTTGAAAACCTTAGTAAGGAACACACCTTACTCTGTTAAACTATGTTCTATATTTGTTTTTCCAACAGTAGTAACTGAGCTGTCTGTGAATGTAGCAGGACTTTAAGAACTGGATTGGGGAATACTTTTCACACTTGTGAGAATGCTGCTTAATTATAGATGTTTCAAATGAGATAACTCTCATTTAACAATATACTTTTTAAAAATGTAAATAAATGAATTAGTTTAGTGCCTGGGCTGTAGTTAAAAAGGTGAAACTTAGACCTAGACTCAGTAATTTCTTTAATATAAGAATGCCTTAGAAATTATTTTCCTAGATTAGTAACCTGTGATTATCCTGATAATAACAAAGGAATGCTGTACCATGATTGTGCTGAGATAGCAGGTTGTGTGTCAAACTGTTACGAAATACTAGTTATAAAATTTCTATTTAGCTCAAGACTTCCTGGTGGGTAACTTGTCTGTCCTCTTGCCTTGCAACTTAGTTATGATGGCTTTGTTAATTGTTCAGATCTCTGCGTAATAATTGTCTTACATGGTACAGAAATCCAGAGAGATTTTTGCCAGAAATACTGCATCAGCAGTTAAGTCTAATTTTGCTGTTTCATACTATGAAAGTGCATTATTTTTCTTGGAACATAGTTTCAATTAGTAAAGTGCAGTTGGATAAATGTACTTCTGTGGTGGTTTTAAAGATTTGTTTTTTCTTTTTTTCATCCCCCATAATGCCTACTGTGTTGTGTTGCCTTGAATCAGGAACTTTGGAACTGAGCTCCTAAACTGTCTTTTAAACATCTGTGGGAGTGTTTTCCTTTTTTAATTGTACTGAGCACCCAAGCACTTCATGCAGATTGTACATCATGTTGCTTTGAACCTCTGGAACATGATGTTGCATCGCATTTTACCCTTAGTTTCAAAAGTGTCTAATGACTACTGGGGAGGCCCTGACTCCTCATAATGTAAGAGGGCTTGATTTTTAAAGAAAACTCTTTAATGTCATTTAAGAGCTTTAAAATTCCATCAGATGTTCATCTAATCAAAATCAAGCAACATGATGTTTGTGTTTGCTTTAAAAAAAAAGTCTGTATTAGTAGAGAAGGGTCCATGCCATACAGTGCCACTTACTACAATCTCAGTGTACTGCCCATTGAGATGCTTGATGTGACATTTGGCTAGGTGCCCTGCAAAGACTGTGTCCTAGCAGAGAATCTCTTTTTTGATAACATTACCATCCTATGAATATTGATGACACGTCATTTACTCCTGCTACTTAACTGGACTGCTCTTCAAATGTGATCAGTATATGCCACTGAAATTACATTAGTATTTTAATCTCATTGTAACAATGGCGTCTATTACATGTAATTAAAACATTATTTAAATGCCTGTGAACACAGAGATGGTCTGAGCAGGGATTGAGAGGGTTCTTGGTCATGCCTGTACCTGTTCTGTAATCCATTGCCCTTTTTTTCCAGGTAGCTTTGCTTGGCTCTTCTTAGTATGAAAAGTGTTGAGGGTTCCTGGGATTAAATGCACAGTCAGTCCACTGTATTCATTTCAGGAGATGAAATTTTGCTGAATGTGTCCAGCATGGTTTGCTTATTGTTGAGATAATGTTATTCAAATTCTCATTCATCATTTTAGAACCTAAAATTAAAATGGACAATTACAGTAGTGCAAGAAATAGATCGGTATTCGTATTTTCATACAATATGTTGGATTTTTTCCAAGGAAGAAAACAGCTTAATCCATGTTAGGACTGACTTGAATTCCCCTGGTTCACAAAGTACAGGTTCTGTGTGTGTTCATGGGAGTTGCTGTTGGAGAGCTTGCATGCCTGTGTGGTGTTGGTAAATGCAGCCTCTCTGCTGGCAAACATGATTTGCAGCTTTAGAAACTGTGATTGTGACGTGCACAATGTGAAGGTGTTGTGAAAGAAGGGGAAAGAAATTCTCATTGTTTACTTTTCTAGAAATCCTAAGGGTCGTCATTGTGGCAGCTCTGAGAAAAAGGGAGCTAAAACTGCACTGCAACGGGAATAAACTGAAAGCAATAGTATCATCTTATGCTTTAGAGGCAGAATGCATGTCGATATAAACAAAATAACTTTAAGCATATGTGTTTTATTCTGACATGACCAATAAGTATGGATGCCTCTGAACTCATTAGGAAAATTGCTAAGAATCAGAGTAAACCTGTCTTACAGAGCACTTTTTAGATATTTGGCATTTGCTGTTAACTCATCCAAAAGCCTGGTAGATTAAATGTGTTCAAGATATCCCATATGCTTGTACAGGATTTATTAGATGAGCTGTAATATAGCAAAACATTATGGTGCTGTGTAATTAGTGCTGAGTTTGAATCTTGTCTGGATATCCCTGTGGAACCGAACTATTTTTAAACAAGAACCTGAAGTACTGGGACAGGTTGGTGTTGAAGCTTGCATGACTTTGGCAAAAGAAGGAAGTCTTTTTGGAAATAAGAGTTACTTAGGCCCAAAACACCAAAATGACCAACTGCAGCTATTTGACAGTGGTTTTTACATATGGTGCTGACAACCATACTATGCTAAGGGAATCAGGCTTGTTATTTCTGTTGTTAAGTGGTTGTTACCTGAAAGCTTTAACCTAGCAAGTTATTTCAAACTTAAATTATTCTGAAAGAAAAGGTTGGTGTTACTGTTCTGGTTATCTGTCTGAGTCTTGGCTATGTTTGTCAACAAATGTATCTTTTCATGGCCACTAATTTTTTTAATGAAAGCATACAATTTATCTTGCTCCAACTGGAACAGACGGCAGAGGGTTCATTGCTGGCTCGTTGGATCAAATGTTTGTTTTAATTAGATGGTAAATAATTTGCTCTCCTTTACCACAACTGAAATAACTGTGCTATAGAGACTTTGAATGAGTCAGGCAAATTTTGAAGGAGAACCCACCCCTGCAACTGCTGCCTGCATGAGTGGATGTCGAGTGCTCTTTGGCATTACAGATGTGGGATTATGTTTATTGTAAAGTGTTGCCGTAGTATCCTGAGAAAAAAGCAGGCACTACTAATGAGTTCAGAGTAGTCCAGAGGAGTAGGTGTAAGCAGTAAAGACTTAATGATTCCATGTCACTTCTCCACCATGTCAGACTGTCACAAGCTCTCATATGTAAAGGCAGCACATCAGGTAGTGCCATCAGCGGTTGAAGGGGTAAGAAGCCTGACCTGTTTTCTTTCTTTCATTCTCTCTCTCTGTTCCACTCTCTTTCTGCTCCTTCTTATTTTTCTTCCTCAAATCTCTAAGCTGAGTTCACGACCATCCCAAACAGCTTCATGGGTAGAAAATCAGATACAACCAAAAAAAAAAATTATTGCAGACATTTAACTTTTAAATTACAGAATATCGATGGTCCCTGTGAAGTCATAGTTCACACGTGGGAGACTCATCTGCAACCACGATCAATTACCCCTTTAGGTATGGGCATCAACTGCATCTGTTTGAGGCATATGCATAAGGTTGCTAATATGCTGCACACTGGTTTAGAGGGATTGATAACTATAGTTTTAAAGTATTTATATTTATTAATGTGTGGGATGGGAGGCATAGACTTTTTCTTTTCACAACATGGGCCTTACTCTCAAAATATATGTATACATAAGTGGCTTAAAAATGGAGTGGATGTGAAATTCTTTGCTGTCATCCTTAAGATTACGTGGGTTGTTTTTTTTATTAATTTGGAATTGTAATAATTTTCTGTAAGTTGAATTCTTTGAGACTAAGGATCCATATGATGGTTTTTTTAGAGAAAATGTGGGGGAGGGTGTGAAGTCACTGCTGTTTTTGTTTAAGTACTATTTAATTCGTGACATTTTAAACAAAAAAATTTTAATTAGGCTTCTTTAAGTAAATGGATTAATGTGAATAGAAACGTGAATGGTCCAGTATTTACCTGGCAATGTAGTGGAAATGTATTTTGCTGGAAGAAAAGGTGGCATGCAAACTTGCATACAAGTTACTAATGCTTTTCTGAACAGGGAAAAACTTGAGGGTTTAAGAGTGACTGAAATAACCTTTGAATGTAGCATGTAGTTTAGATCTCATGCTGCTGTGGGATGGCATGTTTTATGCACTGTCTTTTCTAGGATATGAGAAGTATTATTCCTCCACATTTAGGAGGTCACCTCTATTAAAACCCTAATGATTTGGAAAAAACATCTTTTAGAAAGAAGGTGGTATCAAAGAAACTGTTAGTCATGAACAGTACCATGATCACGTTCCTCCCCCCGCCCCTTTTTTTGATTTTTTATTTCAGTTCAATTAGTTGTGTTTCTATTCCTGTAAGATTGTTTCTGTATTTGTCAGTAACTGTCAGGGGGAGCAGCCTGTCCTCTGCTAGGGTCTAGACTTTATCTCTAAATTTAGATAACCTCATTCCAAAAAATTAGGATTATTTTTTCCCCCAAGTAATATTCAATGCTTCATAAGCAGTCTTTAAGAAAATGCAGCAACCCCAGTATGTTAGTGTTGGGTCATTATGATCCTAAATTGTTGCCTGTGTTATTAAAAAATGAGGTCAGGCCCATGACTCTTCTTAGGAAAAAAAAAAAGGGATTAATTACTGTAGAGGCAAAATTCTGTGAAGATTTATATTTTGGGAAATGTATGGTTTGTTTAGACTACTGCAATTCTCTTAATGGTGGTGAATTTACTTAGTGCCTTAAGATTTCAGTTATTAAAGCTTTGGAAAGGGTAAGGATAAAAGTAAGTGTGACCTGAGTGTTTTGAATATTTCATGCTAGGTTGGTTTCTGTCATGTGGGCAGAATAAGCATTTTAATTGTGACTAACTTGATTTAAAAGCTTGAACTATAAGTGTGCAGGAGGATAACTTTCTTGTATGTTTGCAAGAAACCCTAATGTCAAATGTCTTTGACATTACTTTGACAAATAAAGCATCTTAGGTACTAGTAGGATGTAGATATCAGCAAAATACTGCAGCAAACCAGGAAATTATGCAACCTTCTTGCTCTTCTCAGTTCAGATTACTTTAGGTAAAATGTGGCGTTTTGTGTGTTTATTGTTTTTTCTTGCAGAAACTAAGAAAAGCATAAATTGAGATAAATCTTTAAAGAAGGGTGCAAAAAACATCCTTCTTTCTGTTTCAGTTTTCCTGCCTTTTTTAGATACACTTTTTAGAAGTGAAGTGGAAAAGTAGAATTAATTTAACTTGGCAATGATTTTTGTTAAATGAATACTAATTATTTTTTTTTATTCTTTCCCCCTCCTTTTAATTCTAGAAGATGAAATTGCTGTTGACGATGGTTTCTTTGGAATCCATAGTAAGTGAGACATTTTTTCCTTTACTCTTTACCGTAAATTTAATTTAAACAAGATTGTCTTGTAATTGAAAAATATTTGGAATTATAAGTTTTAAGAACTGCCTGTGATTGTTTCCTCTGCTTGTACAATTATTTTTGTATCCGGCATTTGTGAATTCACACACAGGCTGTTATCTCTTCTAATGTAATAAAAGACTTCAAGGAAGAGTTGGAAGGTTGAAATTTGCAAATTTTAAATCATGAGCCTATATTTTTTGAAATATGGAATAGACTTAGCTTTCTTTTAATACCTATCTTAGAGAAACCCTTCATGCCTGGAAAGACATTATCACTCCATGCTTTGTTTCCCCATCAAAACTGATGCTATACCCTGTGCTGCACTTAAACAGCTTTACTGGCATTGATTATGATGAGCTAATTTGGCACCTGTATCTCAACAGAAATGGGGAGCCTCTGATTGCTTAGGAATCTTCAGAGTTCCAGTGTTATTCCGTGTACTGAGAGATCCCAGGACAAAAGAATGCTATGTTTGCCTTTAGAGGCTTAACTTAGCCCTTGATATCATATATAAAATTAACACTGGAATACTTAGTTTACACATGATCATTGTTCCTACTTAACACCCTTAAAAATGTGGTGTCTGTTGTCTGTTCAGAAAGGCTAGTCAAAGGCCACACTCAACAATTGCTCTTGAAATACCACAAGATAAGGCTAATGATAAGGAGGATTGTCTGGAAGATGATGTCAGAGGAACTATACTTACATTTTTATATATTAAACTGTCTAGATCTCACTAAAAAAAAGTTACTGAAGTGTCTTCTGCTTGATTTTTGATAGATGGCATTGAAACTGTGGATGCTGGGTGGCTGACATGTCAAACAGAAATAAGATTACGCCTGCATTATTCTGAGAAACCACCTGTACTGATATCTAAGAAGAAATTTAAAACATCAAGGTTTAGGTAAGAGCCTGCTCATCTCAGTATGCAATTTACTTGATGTTCATTGTCAATACTAGTGATGCTTCTTTAATTAATGTAGCCTTTAAATTAATTTTGGGTTGCTGTTAGGGGTGTACTGGTGGGCTACTTGCAAAGTATTTAAGCAGAAATGCTTCGTACTTGTCTTTGTGTTCCTTGCTTTTTGGTTGGGACTGCAGGGCGCCTACAAAGTTCTCTGCTGTTAATTTCAGAGAGGGGTTTTTTGTTTTTTTTTTAAACTTCTTGAGAAAAGAAGAATGAAAGTGGAAATTGGGGGAAAGAAAAGGAAGAAGGTTTCCAGATTTTTTTGTTGCATACTATTTTTTCTTCTTACCAGAGCAAACAGCTCTCTGTATTGTTACATATAGGGTTAATTTTCTGCTGACATTATGGATTTCCAGTCAACATTGAGATAATAGAATTCTTCAATCATTTTTGTTGTTACTTAAATAAGTTTGATGCTTTTATCTGCAGACATTATTATAACTGATAATTATAATTATTATACAGTTGATTGGCAGAAGTGGGTATCTTTAGTGCTGATATTTAGAGTACTGCACTATTGCCCAAGTGTTTGATCTCCTTTCCCTCTTGAATTTTTGAGATACAGGACTTGCTTTCTCAGTTATTTACAGATCACTCAGTTACCACCTGTGTACCTTATTTTGGTAGTCTGACTTTGGCAGTCCAGTGAAGTTCCCTCTGAGAGGAAAACAGAAAATGTAACGCACATTTTTAAAAAGGAATACCTGGAGAACTACAGGCTGGTCAGTCTCACCTCTGGGCCTGGCATGATCACAGAGTAAGTTTCTTGCTGGAAACTCTACTCTAAGGCACACAGAAAATAAGGTGGTGATTGATGACAGCCAGTGTGGCTTTGCTGAGGGCGAATCATGCCTGGCAAATGCAGTGGCCTTCTGTGACAGGGTTACAGTGTAAATGGGTGAGGGAAGAGTGATGAACATCATTCACCTGGACTTGTGCAAAGCATTTGGCACTGTGCAACATCCTTGTCTCTAAGCTGGACAGGCATGGATTTCATGGGTACCTCATCAAGTTCAGCGAAGCCAAGTGCAAGGTCCTGCACTTAAGTTGGAGGAAGCACAAGCTGAACAGAGAATGGATTGACAGCAGCCCTGAGGAGAAGGACTTGGGGGTGTTGGTGCATGAGAAGCCTGACATGACCCAGCATTGCAGACTTGCAGTCCGCAGAGCCAGCTGTATTCTGGGCTGCATCAAAAAGCAGCATGGCCAGCAGGAAGACTGGGCAGACTTTGTAGCAGTCCTTAAAGAGAGCTGAAGAGGGACTTTGGACAAAGACATGGAGTGACAGAACAAAGGGGAATGGATTTAAACTGAAAGAGGACAGAGTTAGATTAGATATTGTGAAGAAATTCTTTAGCATGGGAGTGGTGAGGCACTGCCACAGGTTTTCCAGAGAAGCTGTAGATGCTGAATCTCTGGAAGTGTTCAGGTTGGATGGGGCTTGGAGGAACCTGATCAAGTGGAAAGTGTCCTTGCCTATTGCAGCAGGGTTGGAATTAGATGACCTTTAAGGTCCCTTCTAACCCAAACCATTCTATGATTGTGTGATGCTTGATTTCTTTTTTTCCAATTTTCCTTCCCCCGCCCACCAATTCCAGCTTCTGATGAGGAGGAAGTTTATTTAATGTAACACTCTTCAGTGAGAATTAATACTTATATTGTGCTCTCTAGAGCTTTGTCTTTTTTCCTTGCTTGTTATAGCTTACATCACTGACACAATTCACTTTGTGTGGAAGGTTTTCTCTATATAGCAAAAAACTCTGAGTCTTACAGAGAAGCTTACTCCTCTCAATCCAGGATATTTCAGGAACTGCATTCAGTTTACATGATCATTTAGTATTTCTCAAAGGACTTAATTACTTTGGGCTTTATTACTTATGTCTATAGAGTGTGCTTACCCGTTTTATCGCTGTTCATAGAGACATAAAGTTGTGTGTTTGCTTAGCAGCAGCCTCCAACCTTCAAATCTTGATCTTGATGATTACTGTTGTTTTCAGTGCTTTCATTAACCTCTGGGCACTGTGGGTATCAGTCTGTGGAGGAAGGCTGTCTGTTTGGCAGCCCAAATAGTTTGGTAGAATGCTGCTTCTCAGACCACTAGTACAATTTTCGTATTTACCCAAGTTCAAGTTTTAGTAGTGACTTGAGCACTTAAATCTGACTAAAAGATGATTTAGGCAGTGGCTACAAACTCTGGAGTCTTGTGGGGGCCCACTGCATGCAAAACTGCCCTGTAGATAGTGGTGTTGAGAAGAATTCTTGTGCTGTATGAGCTTCTCCTCAAGCTTCTTTCTAATTCTTTATCACTTTCGGAGACATTCCTGTGACTTAACCATGTGTTTTGTATTTCTGGTTGAGTAGAGTAAAATTGACCCTAGAAGGCCTAGAGGAAGACGAGGATGATGAAGAAGGCCAAGAGAACACATCCCCTACTGTACCTCAGAAAATGGCAAACACTGTGGAGTTCTCCTTAATAAGTAATAACGACTATAAATGTCGACACACTCAGCCAGACTGTGGTTATGCTTTGCAGCCAGATCGGTGGATAGAGTACACAATACAAACAATGGAGCCTGATAACTTGGAATTAATCTTTGACTTTTTTGAGGTATGTCTCTTTACCCCTGAGAAGCAGCTCCAGTCTGCCTTTGGGAGTTAGATTCAATTACTGTGAAGATTTCACTGTTGAAACAGGGCCACTGCCTGATGTTCTTGGAGCTTCTGGATTTGTTTACACAAATATTAGGCTATTTGCTCCCATTTTGCAGAAAGGTTTTGTGAGTCTTCTTGTTGTGGCACAGAAAGCTTTTTGGTTTTGCTTATTTAGAAGTCAGTACAAATTAGACTCAAATCTCTGTGTGGGGGATTTTATGTGGTTGGATTGGCTTGGTATTTATCCTTTACCAAAGCTAGGTTTCACATCTCCTGCTTGAACCTGAACAATGTGTATGTAAAGTAGTTATATCACAATTATTTAATCTGAATTTTTATGTTATAAGCAGAAGAGATTTCTCTGAACTAGCCAGTGCAAATTAAAACTGGATTCTCACTACTGGATCTGTTATTTTGCACTGTATTTTCCCCCCGATCTTAATATTCAAAGTCCTTTTTAAAAGAAAACAACTTTTTATCTCTTCATACTATGTATGCAGAAGAAAGCTTTAAGCATTCTCTCTTTGGTCTGAAAATGCCCTTAAGATCACATAATTGTAATTTGTCTGTATAGTTCCTTGGCTATGGTCAAGAGCACATTCTGGATTTTAGTTGCCTTCCTCCTTCCCTGCAGGTGAACACAAAGTTATTTTAAGTGTGTATATTATTCCAGTTAACTTTTGTTCTAATTATGGCTTGGGCTTTTTAGAAGACAGACTATTTCATGCATGCAGTTTTGATCTGAAAAGCTTGTCAAATATAAATTTTCAAAGGCAATTTTGAGTTGTTTAGATTCCTGTCAAGATTTTCATATTCCTGATGATAATTTGCCACACACTTGTGTTAAACAATTTCAGCCTGAAATTAGTGTTTCATGTAGTGCACAAGAAACTTGTTACATCAGTACCTGTTTGTCTTCCTGAGGAGCAAGGAAGAAGAGTTTGTTTAGAATTCTCACCTACATATAACAGTAAGTGTTCTGGTTTTTTCATTTTTAGGAAAATTTAGGTGAGAAGGTGGTACAGGGCGATGCGCTCCCAGGTCACGTAGGTTCTGCCTGCCTCCTGTCATCCACAATTGAAGAACTTGGAAAGAGTGCTGGAATCATCACACTTGCTATTATGAGCAGAAATCCAAGGAAGACAATTGGAAAAGTTAGAGGTACAGCTGATGAAAACAACAAATGCAGATAACTTCATTTGAAGTCACTTGTTCTCTACTGACATGTGAAGTATTGGTGTTTTTCTTGTAGTGGACTACATAGTTATTAAACCGATCCAGGGATACGCTTGTGATATGAAGGCTTCTTATGCAAAATACTGGAAACCAAGAACAACTCTAGATGTTGGACACAGGGGGGCAGGAAACTCTACAACAACAGCTAAGTAAGTGTGTTTGCATTTTAATCTGGAGTGATTCTGTTCTGTTTCATTGACATCAGCTCAGGAAGTGGGCAGTTAAAAAAGCTGCCACCCACGGTCATTCAAGTCACTTCAGTATCAAATGTGGGTGTTTTCCAAAACAAAAACTTCTGATTTGTATTTCTCTTGTTTCAATGGACTTCTGTGCTGTACTGCATCTAACAACACCTTTTTCTGTGCTGTTATTTCAGACTTGCTAAAGTTCAAGAGAACACAATTGCCTCTCTAAGGAATGCTGCCAGTCATGTATGTACACACATTTTCACACATGTAGTACTTCTGTAGTTTAAACTGGGTTGGCTTGTTTGCTTAATTTCTGTGATTCAGTACAGTGAATAGTAATTTCACTGATGTAAAATTGTATCCATTCACTGTGGAAGTTCCCTGAGTAGTGGGAAGTATTAGCTAGATTAGACTTTTATTTTCAAGTTCATTTAAAAAAAAATCAAAGCTTCCACTTAATATATTCTGGTGGTGTTCTATTACAGGGAGAATTTTAATCTCAACCCTGTAGAGACATAGCGTTGTAATAAACCTGAACAAATGAATAAAATTTTGACATTGCTAGAGTATGTCAGCATACCGTCAGGGACTGCTCTGTAACAAAACTCAGTGTCCAAAAATGTGACCTGGGAGCTGAGCTGGTAGAATAAAGCAATCCTTTGTTTGGTGCTTGCAGCTTTGAATCCTAAGACAAGACTCAGTTTGGGAGATACTGGCTGCATGTGCCTAAACTCTGTGATTGAGGTCATCATCACTTTTATTCCTTCCAGTGATCTTGATCATTGAAGTGATCTGTGATAAGATTGAGCTAGACAGTCTGTTGAGACACTGCAGCAGAGAAGTTGGAGGCAGAAGGGTGTTCAGAAGTTCTTTGTCCAGCTCTTGTTTTCAGACACATGCTGCTGTGAGATCACCTGCTGCTTGCCTTACAGTTCCTAAGCCTTTATACCTTAGTGATAGTTCTTCCCTAATGCAGATGCTTGCAAAACACCTTTTGAAGTTGTGAAAGGCATAGTAGCAGAATCTGCAGTTGGCTCCTGATTCTGGAGCGCTGTACTCCCCAAGAGTCATAGCTGAAAGCTTTCTCTTCTTTTGAAGTCAGTGTATACTTTGAACAGAGTGACTGGAACATGCACTGACTGCAGAGCAAAAGAAAACTGTAGCTACTGAATTACTGTTTTGAACAGTGGTTCTTAATCTCTGGGTGGGACACTACAGGTTTATAGACAGCTTTTAAAAAGCCCACAAGAAATATGCATTGCAGCAGGAAGTTACTATGAAGTCAGCAACAACATCATCAGAGAAGTGCTTTCAATGATTTATGGATTGAAAAGCCTGAAAGCTGCATATCTAAAGATACTTCTACTGAGAAAAGTGCTGAAAAGGCCTGTCCTATTTTCTCTCTGTACTGATTGAAAAAAGAGAGTCAGGATGGTAATCTGATGAATGGTATGCTTGGAGGCCTTTCAAAGGAATGATTTGCAGACAGTCAAAATAAGTAAAAACCTCAAACCTGTTACTGTGTGTTTCTCTTTCTTTCTGGCCCTCCCTCTTTTCAAAGATTGTACTTAGAGCTCTTGGATTTTTCTTCCCTCTTCTTTAAGCTCAAGAGAACCTACAACTGAAAAGGACAGGAGAGTACTGGATGCAGCTATTTTTGCCCTTGCACATACAGCACACTACTGCTGTGTTAGTCACTAGTGAATCTGGAAGCTCATTGATACATGACTTGTCTCCCTAAAGCTTTGCAATATGTAGCCATCCCTTGTATCTTGGTGGGGTGGTGGAATGAAGGGAGGAAGGACACTGCAAAGGCTTGTATGTTTTAAATATTTGTATTTGAAAATACCATCTTAGCCTTTCTCTGAAGCCAGATTTTAAAATACTTGTATCTTACTAGAGGGTTTGCAAAACTAAGCAAGCTCTATATATATTAGAGCTGCGTTATGGTAATTAAAATACTTTCACATGTGAATTTTTTTTCATTATTCATCTATTACTGAGTACAGTTTAAGTGATAACAACCAGCTGCATTCAACTTCTGCGTGATACCCAGGACCTGTAAATACTTGACAACTTGTGTGCAGTTCTGTCATTCTTGTGCATCAGAGTTAACGTGGTTTTTTGTTTTGTTTTGTTCTGTGTGTTTTTCAATTTCCTGTAGGGAGCAGCATATGTGGAATTTGATGTACATCTTTCCAAAGATCATGTGCCTATTGTATACCATGATCTCACATGTTGCATGGCCATGAAAAAGGTAAAGAAGATAATATCTGTATTTTACTTGCAAGTATGACCATTCCAGAAACTAAAGTGCGGAGCTCTTCTAGAAATAATTCTGGGGCCTCAAAGGGATGGAATGGAAATAAATATGCACCATTACTGTGTGTGTAAAGTAGTGCAGGGAAGTTGAGTTTTTCCTTTTGATATTGTAGCAACAGCTTCTCATATGGACTGTTTGTTTGGCACTCTTCAAGCCAACCTTGTAGTTATTTAGCTTTTTTAAAACTTTAAAATTTGGAACTAAAAACCAGGCAACTCCACTCTATTCAGTAGTGCCTATGGGACTGTTTTAGACTGCCAGACCACTCTAAAACAACTTCTGCTTGTTTGTCTTTTGAGGGAGACTGTAATTTTCAGCATGACTTCTCACTCCTACTGATATTTAAATGTATGCATGTCTTAAGCAGTTATGTACTCATGAGAGCTCTTTTAAGTCAAACCAAAGTCTGCTTTGTTTGGATCCCAGTAGATGGAAAGCAAACTAATGGGAGAGTTTGATTAGCCAAAAATGGCCTTCCATTGGTCTTTTTTAACTGTCTTTAAACCCTTTTTTATTTTAGCATTTTGCTCTGTCCTTTAACTGTGAGGTAAACTATACTTCGTGTCTCATACATAAGCGAGGCTAAAGAACTCTTGGATTGCGTAGTGGAACTTTGGAAAGGAGCTAAGACCGTGGTTCTGGGAGCTGGAAAGTGGCTCTTGAAAGCAAATGTCCTGTTCCTTTCCTTGCTTTACCTCTGGAGGCTGCAGTTCCTTATTTTTTAACCAAAACCTCTTTTCTGCTGTCTTTGGAAGCATCAAGAAGGCTATAAGATGAGAAGCAGTGAATTGTGCTGTTACTTCTGTATACAGATAAGCATTCCTTAAAAGATGCTCTGAACAGTCTATCACCATATCTTTTAAATACCCAAGTTTTATGAAGCATAACAATTGAATGTTTCCAGAAGGTGACATTCCACTCCTTAACAGCAAGAGAACCACAGGCATAAAGCCTGGTGACTCAAAAAAACTCCACTGAAGTGTTTTTCTGTCTTGTCTCTTGTGTGCTCTCCACTGAGGTCTGAATTCTTGCATTCGACAGCAGTGCCAAGAGGTTGGACTCTGTGCTGGGCTAGTTATCTTTCCTTCCTAGTTCTTCAGGGAAGCCAGAGATAGATGGCGTGGCAGAGCACACTGCCTTGTCTTCTTGGCATTAAGGTTGTGTCAGCAAACTCTCCCACCCTTTGCAAGATTGCAGTTCATAAGAAGCTTGAACAGTTGTGGAGGTGGAACTCTGACTGAGGGAAATACACGTTCAGTGTGTCTTCAGTCAGTACCGTCTAACTCAGTAAAAATTTCTGTAAGTGAAGAGGGGAAGTGAGAAATGGAGAGAATTTTTGTTTTTACACCAGATCTTTATTTTGGGAGCAGAGTGTGAGGGTCTCAATCTTACCCCAGGACATTTGTCTTTTTTTATTAATTTCTGAGACATTGGATAGACTGTAGTAAACTGAACTGCCTTGGGGTATTTTTTGCTGCATTGCTTTACTTGCAAACCTTCTTCCTGAATGCATTAACCAATTGAGTTTTTATAGAATAAATATACTAATTTTTGAGACGGAAGAACTTTAAAGCCTCTGACTTGAATGAAAATCCTGGTTTTGTTCAATTTGACACCTGTTCTATGCTTTTAAGTGACTATATTGTCTCCTGAAAACTGTTCATCTTAATAATGGTACCACTCATATCTTTATCAATAAAAGCAAAAAAATTAGTTACCTTTAACATTACCATACTAAAAGCATGTAGGCTTCTTTGTAGTTTTTGGTGATGCTTAATGATATATTGTTTCTCTTGAAAGAAACTAGATACAGAGCCTTTGGAACTGTTCGAGATTGCTGTCAAAGAACTCACATTTGATCAGCTGCAGTTATTGAAGGTATGGTTACTTTAGCTAGTTTGATATTCTATGTGTAGAACTTCAGATTATGTATGAAGCTGAGATTTTTTGGGTTTAACTAAAGACTGTTCTGTTGGCACAATTTTTAAAACCGTGCTCTCCCAAACTATTAGTTAATTCCAAGAAAAATACTTTTGCACCATTGTTACAACCTGAATAAACTTCTTTACTTGCGTCTTCTGGAAGAGTAGTCTGACAGCTTGTGTAGATCCATATCAGTATGCTAGCGTTGATAATTTTTTAAAAATACGGAAGGTTGAAATTGAAAGTGGGGTTCATTGAAAGCCAGTGCTTTGGAGTCTTTGTTGCAGAAAAACATCTGCCATTAAGTCTGCTCATTTTCACATGTTGAAGGGATTACATTGAACTACTCTACCTTCTGAACAGAAGTGCCCTGCCTACCTAAAAGAGGAGTCAGGGGATGAGACTGGACCACTAAAGACCCCACTGTCTTCAGTCAAGGAAGTACCTGGATGATCCAGGAACTGTGTGATTCTTTTTACTTAAAATTACTTGGTCTGCTCCTTTTGATGGAGAGGGAATTTAAATAGAGCAAGGGAGTTTGCCCTCTGTCTGGCCTGGTTCTGTCTCAGTGTGTGACGGTGTTGTAAGGGCAGTTAGCCCTCTGCACTGGCTTAAACATAGAGGAGAGACTGATGGTCAGACTTGAATTACAGTATGTGTGTTTTCATCCTTGAACGTGTTTTTTGAATTTTCAATGAGCATGTTTTCAGTTTGGTTTTGTGAGCTTTCCTTGAAATCTTAAAACCAAACTTCGAAAGAAAACTGTGATGTGTACTAGGATGTCCTTTATGGTTTTACAGATTACTAAAACTGTGTCTCTAATGGACTTTCAAACCTAAAAACAATTTATAAGGAAAATCAGTTACATTTTGTATGTAGAAAGATCTCCATGGCTAGGGTGTTTGCTAATGTTACTCTTATGCTCTTACTCTTCAGCTGGCTCATGTGACTGCCCTGAAAGTAAAAGATCAGAATGGTATGTACTAGTTTGGGAGAGTCTTGAGATTGATTTATTAACACATAATTACATATATTCTGTGGCTGCAGTTGCTTGTTCTAATCACATTTGTCTCCTTCCTGAACATTTCTAAGTGCTTATGGAATTAATTTTGTGCATGCTGTAGAGTTCTTTGCTGGGAAGTAAATACCTGAACAGAGGTTGCTCCGCTGGGAAGAGGGGACAGGACAGTAGAGGGTGAATGTATAGATCTATATATATTTAGGAAGAATCATAATAACATTGCCACTAATGTTGCCATCTTAGGCTTCTCTTACTCTGCTTTCCGCTCTTCAGCTTTGCCAGTAAGAATTTTGGTAACTGCTGTAGGGTGTTTTGATGGTGCTGTTGGCTTTAATTCATCCCCTTTACAGGGACACCACATTAGCAGAGTATCTCACACACCCTCCCTGTCCAGGAAAAGAAAATAAATAACCCTTGCTAGGTAAGGCTGCTTCTCCTGGGTGTGATTCAGTGAGTGAAGTGAGGGATGGAAGAAGCCATTTCTGGTCAATGTTATGGCAAGTTTTAAAATGGTTGTCAAAAAATTTTCCAGCTGGCCAGACAGGAATTGCCAACACCATCGATGGAGTAAGTCAGTGTTAGAGGGAAGGTGTGGGTAATCAAAAGGTAGACCTGATTTCATTCTTCACTCCTAAAGGCCTTATGATTTCGAGCCAGCATTTTCTTGCTGAGATTACTGGGATTATGCTGTTTATTTTGATACAATATTTTATATTTCTTTCTAGCATCTTTTAAAGAGGAAGAAAACTCTGCTTTTGAGACCCAGCCATTTCCTTCTTTGCAAAGAGTAAGTAGTAAATATAGAACAATGATGATTGCGAAACATGAAATATATTTTACTTTCAGCTTTGCACATGTGGCAAGGGATATTCATTTTTCATTTAGGCCTCTGATAGCAATGCTGGAACTGAGAACATGGGCTTTTAAGTTTGGCCACTGGAGGCTGTTCAGTGCTTAAAAGTAATAGTTTGCGTATATTTCAAGCTTCTTAATTCATGAACCCAAGTTGTGTAGCTCAAGGTACATAGGGGCATTGCATTTTAATGCATTTACAATTGCTTCTAGTTTTGAAAAAACCCCACCTGGCCTTAGGCAGTTCATCACATAGTATTGGCCATCTAGCAGAGATGGACACAGAAATGTTAAGTGAATTTCTGGGACATTCCCATTTCTGACTGTTTCTGGAGCTTCACCTTTTGATTTGAGGTCACCTTGCAAATAATTCTTTACAAGAATTTCACATGAAAACTTTTATTCTCATCATCATCATGGTAAGCTCATGGATTTCATACTTAGGACTCTGTTACTTATGTTTCTGGAGAAATAAAACCCACATTTTCTTCAGGGGTACAAACAGGGCATTTCTTACATGTGTTAATGTCTATTGACTTGCATTTGTACCTTGTCGAAATTTTGTCCCTAAGATTTTATCCATTTTTATGTATTTATTAAGTTGCAATTGGAGTAGAAAAGAGTGCATATATATATCTTGTGTTAAATGTTAAAACTTTTGGGTTTTAATTCTACTATTAGACACCATTGGCATTAAATTCCAATGTATTCTCCCAGTAATAACCTTCATGGTGCTTTGTTGTCCTCCTTTGCTGTGGGCTCTTCATGATGAGTTTTCTTTCAGGTCCTGGAGTCTGTTTCTGAAGATGTTGGGTTCAACATAGAAATAAAATGGATCTCCCAGCAAAGGGTAAATAAATATGCATGTGATTCACTTTAATTCTTTGACAGCTAAAGCTTGTAATTTGATGTGGTGCACTAACAGAAGCAGCTGTTTCCTTCTAGTCAACAGTGTTGCAGACTCAGCTGGATTGTTTAGTGATCAGTCTAGAAGGAGATGGTTGTAAAGGCTAGGACTGGAAGCCTGGAGTGGGGGAAGGAGAGTTACGGGTGCAAGTCCATGTGCATGGAGACATACTAATAGTACTCTGAGACAAGTCAGCTGCAGGAAGACTGGTACCTGCTATTCTCAAAGGATATCTTGTTTCTACAAATCTTACCACTGAATTTGTATATTTAACAGAATCACAGAATGGGTCAGGTTGGAAGGAACCACAGTGGATCATCTGGTCCAGGCTCCTTGCTCAAGCATTGCTCAGGATTGTGTTTATTCCTAAGAGTTACTCTTAAGAGTAACAATAGACAATATATGCTATAGGTTTTGGTGGTCTTCCAGGGAATTCCTTTGCATTTTTAAAATTAGAGTAGGCTTTCTAGAAATGCTTTTCTTGGGTGAGGAGACAGAGAATTTTTCAGTGACTCTTAGTGCTGTGAGGATTCAGCTGCACCTCAGACTGTCAGTCTTGTAGAGCTGTAACCAGCACTCAGCAGACTGAAGGGTTGGCTTCTGTATCCAGACTGGCAAAGTGAATTCTCATTTTGCTCAGGTTGATTGAAAGACCATTGCTGGTTAAAATAATTTCAGTAAGCATTAATTTAAATGGCTAAAACTTGTTTTTTTCTTTTTCTAGGATGGACAGTGGGATGGCAACTTGTCAACTTACTTTGATATGAACCTTTTTCTAGATATCATTCTAAAAACTGTTTTGATGAATGCTGGAAGAAGAAGAATTGTGTTTTCTTCTTTTCATGCAGATGTTTGTACAATGTAAGTTGAGATTTTTTTTTTTTTTTAATTATTTCTTTATTAAAATTTACTTTATACTAAATACCCAGCAGGAAACATGTAAGACATGTTTTGCTTAAACATAAACTCTGGGTACCAAAATAGCTGGGAAATGAAATGAGACCACTTTACTATCAGAAACAAGCCAAAAATAAAATAGGAGATCACAGTCAAGTGCCTTCCTGAATGTTTTGGTCTTTCTTGACACAACAAAAAAATGCCAAGGTTTCTACTGGTATCCCAAAGTTTTTCTTAGTCATGCTCCAGGGGTATGCAAGCCCAACTTAAAAACCAAATCATCTTGTTTCAGTTTTTCTGTATCTGTCTTTTTAAAAGGACAGAAAAGAAAAAAAAAGTTGTGTTACCCACATTTGGTTTGGGCTTTCTTTGTGATTATTGTTAAGTGGTTTACTTTGCTTTGTGGAATGCCATATTGAAGGTATTTGGCATAGAAACATCATAGGAGTTGAACTGGTGAACAAAACAGTTGGGATACACATGAACTAAAAATGTGTTGCAGTGCTTAGTAACCAGAAGGGCTTCAGCTTCATTTGGTGCTGCACTGATGAAATACAATTGAAGAGTCAGTGGGCAAGACAAAACCAAATCAAGGTACTGATAAAAGGGTTGAGAAGCAAGTGTTAAGGACATGCCAGTCTCAAAACTTTGCCTCCATCTCTTGTCATTTCATACCACCATACTGATATCCAAGTTGAAAAATATATTAGTAGGGTTAGGTTCTGTATATTAACCATGTTTAGAAACTCTTTATCATTAATTTTCATGTTACTCTAACCTGCATTTAAGAAGAAAATTACAGAGTTAAACAGCCTTCAAGGGTTTTAAAAAAAACATTTTGGGGATGTTAAGTTCAGCATGATGGTCAGCTTCCCTTAAACTGTGTGTTCATCTCTAATAGTGGCAAAAGGAATAATTTGAGCATTCTGTCATACAGTTTTATGCTAAACTGTAGTACCATCTCGTTGCACCAGCTAGAAGCTAGAAGAATATGCAGTAAGAGAGGAATTCCCCTCAAGACAGTAAGATCAAATTCACCTGCTTTTTATTTTTTAATTTTTATTTCTTCATTTGTTAATTGTGAACCTTTTTTCTACCAGGATTCGGCATAAGCAAAACAAGTATCCTGTGCTATTTCTCACCCAAGGAGAATCCAAACTCTACCCAGAGCTTATGGATCTTAGATCTCGCACAACTCCAATTGCTATCACTTTTGCACAGTTTGAAAACTTGCTGGTAAGCTGATAGGTTCTGTGCTAAAATGAAACGACATTATTACTACTTGTTTTATATCTGTCATTTTTGACAAAAATGCTTAAAATTACAACTAACCTCATAAAAGAAATACAGTAATGTTGCATAAATGTCCATTGTTTCAATTGTCTAATACAGTGTTTTAAAAATAGTGCTGTCAATAAACTCTCTAGTTGTATTAAAATATTTTTTAGTCTTGTGAATGAAATTGTATGGAGCTGCAAGTGTCAAAAGATTGAAAAGACTGAGGTGTTTCAAAAACATGGATTTTAATTGGAGTATTCTGTATTTCAGGGAATTAACGTGCATTCTGAAGATCTGCTGAGGAATCCATCGTTTATTAAACGGGCCATATCCGAAGGCCTGGTTATTTTTTCATGGGGTGATGATGCAAATGACCCAGATAACAGGAAGAAGTTGAGAGAATATGGTGTTCATGGGCTAATATATGACAGGTACTTAATTACGGCTTTTTAAAATAATCATCATCAAGCTTAGAAACTATTGTATCTTCATTCTAGTGAAATGTCACATTGCTTCTTGATTGACTGGAGACAGAATATCTTCCTTCTTATACTGGAAGTGCAAGAAGCCCATAAACCCAGATCAAGATCAAGTCTAACACTAATTTCCACTCTTTCAGCTGTATATATAAAGCAAAATAACTTCTGTTTTCTCCTAAGATTAACATAAATGTAATTTGATTCTTTAAAGAAATAGTGCATGGCATACACATTTCAGATGCTACTGATATTCCTGGTAGTAATTTTTAAGTTATGTACATGATATGGTGAGGGGACAGTGTTATTTAACTGTTTGACTGAAAGTTTAATCTTTCTACATTAAACTGTGGAAATGGTTAACACAACTTAAGTGAATGATTTTAACCTAATTTTTGCCAACATTCTGTTGTGTTTCAAAGCTATGAATTCACCATTTTTACTATTAAAATTAACTTGGAGTGGCTCCAGGGCAAACTGCCAAATTAGTCACTTCAGAAGGTAACTATTGTATCCAGACAATTCAGGTGTCATCAGAATATCCTGGTAAATATTTGAACAAAAGTGTTGTGGGGTTGTTTAGCTGTTAGAGTTGTAGGCTCTCACTGGGAGAAAAAATAGTTAACTCTCTTGGATCTGTTCTTGACTGTTGAGAGCCCTTCCAGAATGGTGGGTCCATTAGTACTCTGGTTTGCCAGAGGTGTCACTTCTTGTACTGTATAGAATGTCTCCTTCTGTTCACTGTCAGTAAAAAGAATAGATTTTTACATTGGGGATCAGCTTCAGACTGAAGACATTGAAACATTAGTCCTGTTTCCTGCCAGAGCAGTGCTGGCTGTTGTACCTCTTCAAGTCACGGCTGAGACCCCTTTTAGTTGATGAAAAACATCTCTGGAGTAGAATGTAGAAACTCTTGACTCTTTAGTGTACAGTCCTGGAGTGATGAGATTTGATCTTATGATGTGCATAACTTAAAGTAATACATTATTGGTCCATCAATAGGTGGGGTGTTTTAATCAAATACCGTTGTATAAAGTGTTCTTAAGATGTCTGTTCATCTGATGTCTACTAATCCAGTCTTCCAGAATTGCTAATTACTCCTTGTGCAGTAGATACTACTGTGGTAAAACAGTAAAGGAGGTAACAGCCTCATTTCTGACATCCTGTTGCTTTTATTACTTTATATACGCAACTCTACTTAAATGCTGTTGCATTTCTGTCCAGGCTGTGTCTGCTACATGTCATCTTATGGTCCTGTTTGTACTGTTTAGTGTGTTTTAAGTTGTAGTAGGATAGCAGAACACCTTTTATCTCACCAAGCCAGTTTGTTGGAAGGCTGAATTCCATTGTGAATTTAACTGAGAAAAAAATTCTGAATTTCCCTGCACTATTTAGATCCTTTGGATTCTTAACAGCGTTCGTCTCTTCTCTTGCTGCCTGCCCCCTCGATCACTTCCACTTTGTAACACCTTTCCACTTATTAAGAGGAACCCCAAAATTAGTAGCAAAGCTGTTTAAAAGCAGTAGTTCAGTACTGCTTTTTTCCTTTGTTTTTCAAGTTACAAACTGCAATTTGAGTAGCAAACAATTATCTTGTTTCAGTATAATTGTTGCAGGGAAATGCTTTTTCCCTTTTTTTCCTGTAGAATGTTCCATTGCAATTATTTTTCAAAATTGACTAATTGTCTAAATAAAATTAAATTCAATGTTAATATAGGTCCCTTTAGAAGAAATAGGACACTTGCTAAAAGTTACATCAGGTATCTCAAGCTGGACACTTGGGAATGCAGGTGGTACCTGTCAGGCCTGGACAGAATGTCAAAGTGTAAAACCTGGCAGCAAGAGATCCCACTACCAGCTGGAGCTGCTGGGTAAAAAGGCAGTCTTTCATATCATTTGCGTCTATTAAGTTGATAGTGAGAGTGTAAATAGATATAGTGTCAATATCCACATTCTGTGCTGTTTGACGTTTAGAAATAAATGAACTTAAAACTGCAGTGAAGCAGAACTTGAGAGAGAGAGATGTGCGTCCCTGTTTCAAGGTCTAGAAATAAGCAGGGGACTGCAGTAATCTGTTTATTAGTGTAAAGCCAGTTAATGCTATTTTTGTGTCTTCAAATTCCAGAGTATTTCCAGGGCTGAATCAAGATGTGCTTCTGCAGAATTTTTGTTTTCTGGATTTACGCCTCAGTCCAGATATTTATCAGAAGTCACTGTGCCTGGTGTTTTGTGTTGCTGTGGACTTAACCTTTACTTAACCATGTTAGGTGCTAGTTACATGAATGAGCTAGGAAGGGAATAGAGGAATTCTGGTGAATTTTAGTTTGCTTGCATGTGGCCCTGAGTGTTGTGTGCAGTAGTTATTTCTGAGTTTATGAACTGTCTCCATAGAGATAATTTCTGTAAGCTATTTTTTCCAAACTTTGATCATCCACTTAGAATTGGCCAAAACATTGTAGCCAATTGCGAAGACGGCAGAAACACTGTGTCCTGAATACCAAAAGTTGATGATACCAAGCACTGGGCAAAAAAAAATGCAGGTAGGGGGTCTGACTTTGCTTTGCATGGAGAAAAGCTGCAAGACTAGATCTGGGAAGCTTTACAAATGCCAGCAGTATTAAAAGAATGATTTCGCTGGGGCAGAGGAAAGAACACACACAGACCTCTCCCCCCATCCAGTCCTTTCTCCACTTGGGCTGCAGATGATTATTACCCAAAATCATTAATCCACATGGGTGTTCCAGCACAGTTCCTGGGATGATACTCTGTTATTTTCCTATATTTAACTAGCATTCATCTCAGTGGTTGAAGTAAAATTACCTGTATTAAAGGGGCAACCTACAGACAGGTGCCACCTCTGCCTTCAGGCTTGTATTTGGGCCCTTATACAGAAGAATACTTTCTGTGCATAACTGGATGCATTCCTTAAAATGCCTTATTAGTCTGGTGTTTAGACTTTAATTAGAGAAGAAACTTTTAACTTCTTGTAGCAAAATTCTCTGGTTTGGCAAAAAATGATGAATTTTAAAGCAGGATTTGTGGAGTGATTTATCTGGTATTTTTCTCCTGGGTAAACTTTGGAAACAGTCCAGAAATATTTCTATATTTGAATGTACTGAACTCAGTAAGAAAAATGCAGTCTTATGTTTTTCACACCTGTTGGCTGTGTATTAAATACCAATGTGGAGAGGGGGTGGGTGCTGACTCACACTTGCATTATGTTTTTTTGTTCACTTTACATGATCTGAATTTTGGTTTTGAATAATACACACAAGTACATAAAAATACTAAATAGTAATTTTTATGCTGAAAGCTTTTCCATGGGAACTTTCTTACGCTGCATGTTGTGTTTGCAGATTCCAGACAAAAGTTCTGTGCTTGATTGGTATTACTAACTGCCCAAAATTTATCACAAATTTAGCTAGCAATCAAGACAAAAGCATTCCAAATACTTCTCAAAAATAGAAGATTGTTTAAATCTGTGCTGGTGTGTTTGCCTGAAACTGCATGTTACTTAAAGAACAGCATGGATATATCTAGGAAGTGGACTAATATTAATTGATTTATAATTTAATCTACTCAGTGATTGAATGAAGATGTTACGCGATGGCAGTCTGAGTCTTCCCTGTTTTGTGAATTGCAAATTAAACTCAAGTTTACCTTGAGATGTAAAGAAAAATGAAAAGTTCTAGTCAAAAGCTTCAGAAAATCTTTTTAGCACAAGGAGAGTATTTCAGTGCTGCTGACTCTTCTCTGGTGTGTGTTTTCAGAGATTGCAAAAACACCCAATAGGAGCTAAACACGCCAGTTTTTCATCCACTGCATAACCCAGCAATGTCCTGCAAATCTTCCGTAGAAAGTGCTTATTTTAAAAAGTAATATTTAAAGGAATTACCAGTCTTCAGCAGGGCTGACTCATTAGTGGGAAGTTGAATGGAGGAACTTTGGTGCCTAGCTACTTACAAATAATTGTCCTGTTGAAGAATGAAGGATAGTGAGATCAGAGTTTACTCCTTGTTTTGATGGTGATGTTGGAAATAATAAATTAAGAGAAGTCCTGGAACTATCTTCTGGTTTTGCAAACTGGTGGCTTACTTCCATGGACCCAAAATAAAAGTGGGGACAAGAAGTTCTGAAGTACAAGTGTAGCTGTGCTTCAGATTGTCTTCTCTGTTTTGGTTTAGAAGGAACACTATAGACATTGGGGCAGACTGGCTGTAGTGGACAGGTTCAAAGGAGCTTGGAGGGTTGGATTCATCCAAAGTCTCAATGGAAAAGAATTTAATATGAAGCAAGAATTACAGAATTTATACTTGTTGTAGTAAAGAACTAATAAAATATCTGCCAGAAGCTGCTTAAAAACATGCTTAGCCATGTTCTAGGAACAAGTGGCTTTGAAATGTGCCTTTGCTCTCCTGCTCTTTAACTGATGGGAAAGAATTGATGTCCTTAGTCCCTAAAGTGTGTTGCTCTATAGAAAACTATCTTATAGTTTCAGTGGTTTGTCTTGAAAGCATAGAGAAATTCATCATGTGTAAGCTAACTTTACTGGGGAAAGCACAGGTCTCACCTGCATCCTGGAAGGAAGGAAGAAAGCCTTTATTTTGCAGGTGGCTTCCATTTAGGCGATTTTGGGTCATAGCTTAGGTCTGTGTGGGATTACAGGTGCTATGCCAGTAATTTAACTGCTATGTCTTCTATCAAATTTCATAAAAACAGACAGCATTTATCCTCATTTTGAGGAGTTTCTTCACAGAAATCATCCTTAATCATACTGTAGAGAATGTGATCCATACCAATATTTCCTGTAGAAGTGTTTCCTTATTTGAATCCTGTTATTATATCAGTCTTTGAGCTGCGTGTTGTTTTGAATGTCTTGGAGTTGCCAGCAGTTCACAAGTTATCTTGTCGGGGTAAAAAAAGGCACCTCGCACTCTATCATACAGCACTCTGTTACTGGATTGTGACATTGCATTGCTTTTGGGTTTATCTTGGAAATGTATGAATGACAGTGGGTGATCAAATAAAAGCAAACTAATTTCTTGAAGAAATAATAAGTGGAAGTATGAATGTTCGTAAAAGACTAAGGCAGAAGCCACAGTAACTTCTTCCAGAAGTTTTCATTTGAAGGAGATAAACCTGGAGAACTGCAATACCTGAAACTGTATATGCACAACTGGATGCTCAGATTAAAATTTTTGACACAAATAACATGCTGATGTTAGAAATCACTGTTAGAAATAATGCTTTTGCTTTATGTATTTGAGTTGTGCTCAGTGTCTACACTGTCAGACTCAAAATGTGTTTTGGAATTGGACAATCTGGTGTGATGCTGACGTTTTAAATCCTGCAGGTTTGTTCACGTGTGTGAAAACACGAAAGGGAAGCAAGAGTAGACTGTTTAAAATGGTGATGATAGTTAACTTGCATTAGGTGTGAGGAAAGATCAGGGTTTGTGGTTTTCATTCCTGACCTAATATTATTATGGTAATTTAAAAAAGGTGGTTCTGAACTGGGGCAAGGTGAAATACTTCTTGAAACAGTAAGTATAAACTCCATTCAGTATTATGCACAGGTAGTATATCACAGTCTGTTCACATAATCTCAGGGCTCTGAAACTTCTTATACTTCAAGTCTGAAGCCTGCAATGTGGCTCTTGCTTCAGTGTTTTGTGCCACATGTAAAATCAAATTTTTCAGGAGACCAAGTGAGTAAATGCTAGTGGTAGCTTTTTAGTACATGCAACAAAATATTAATCAGTCTGTGTAAAAGGAATACCATTTTATATTGCAAGATGAGCAGCAAAACTGAGGGTATTAAGCTCAAGCAAACTGTCTTTATAGACTTGCTGATACCTCATTTTACTCTGTTGGGGGAAAAAAACCCCAGTTGCTTTATCTAGTATACATTTCTGTGAACTGTCAGCTTATACTGATCAATGTCTTTTCTCATTTATTCAGGATATATGACTCAAATCCTGAGCAACCAAATATATTCCAGGTGGAGCAGCTGGAACGTCTCAAGAGGGAATTGCCAGAGTTGAAAAGCTGTGTGTGTCCCACTGTTAGCCACTTCAAATCCATAGTTCCATGTAAATGTCATAATAGTTACCTGGAAGAGAAAGCTGTAGATAACTTGAAGAGTGTTCAAATGCAAAAGGACTAATTTTAGGCAGAATATTGTTTTGTATCTAGCGAATTTTCAACATTGGAACAGTTCTGTCTATGCTTTCAGGTTGGTTTATTTCATTTTTAAGTCTCCAAATAGCAATAATTGTGTTCCTCCTTCCTAACAGTACTTACTAAAGTTTCAATCAATGTTAAAATATTCAGCCAGTTATAGTTATTGTTCCAATTTACATGTACAGTTCTAACTTACCCCTTTAATCATGTCAAATCTTGAAAAAGAAAATTAACACTAGTGCTTTTAAAAACCAAATTAATTAGGCAGTCTCAGTAGTGAAAGCTCAGAAACTAGATCACAGGGAAATGACAATGAATATGAATTACAGTATTGAATATGCTGAAAAATTGTTTTGATTTTGATTTTACTTACAGGCTGACAAGCTGTAGAATTATCTGGCAACAGGAAATTAAGAGAGTGATTGTAAGATACATATAAATAGATCTGGCCTATAAAAAGACCTGACTGAATTGGTACCTCATGTATATGTATTTGCACTGATAGATCAACCTGTAAAAAGCTTCGTGCCATTGGAAAATATTTATATATTTTTTAGTAAACTGCAATCATTTTTTCCCACTTCACTGGACATTTAGGCTGCTGCCTTTGTTGTCCCCTGTGTCAGTTTGTACTGTGCCTGTGAATAACAGTTAGGGCTGAACCACAAATGTGATTTATCTTTATTTTGTTAATCACACACAGGCCTGCAAAACTTTAAAAATGTTGCTAATAATTTTAACAGAATTACAGAAACATCTTCGGTGGTTGAGAATCTTTTTTTGCACAGTAACCTTAATAGACAGAATATGTACCATGCACAAACTCTACAAAATGCATGCTTTATCTATTAAGCATGAAATTTAGGTGTTTGCTGAGGTTCTTGCATCTTTATGGTGCTAGTTATATGTGTGAAGGATGCAAGGACCAACTCAACAACTTAATCTTTTTTTGCCTAAAAAACCACAAGCCTTTTACTCACAAACATTTGAAGAAAAGGCTGTACCGTGAGTGGTTTGTCTTATTTACATAATGCAAGCTACTAGCTTTTGTATTTTGCAGGATCTTTGGCTTTTACCTTGGAGCAAGAATCACAAATGTACTGAATTCAGATAATTGGTATTCTCTTGCTATCTATCCTCTGTAATTTATTACAAACTCATAGTTTAGACTTCTTAATAGATAAGTATGCATGTCCTTTTTTCCTCCTGATGTTGCAGGTCATGCCAACACAACAGCTGTAACTTTCTACTGAAGTGTTAATGTATAATAAGAATGGAAAATATTTATTTTTTTCTCTTGTAAATTGACAATGAAAACAATAGTATGTACTATATTCTTTCTATACAGTCATCGCTACATAGAACTGATTGTACAAAGAGCAAAGCCATTGCAAATAAGTGCTTGAGCCTGCACTGCTGAGCAGTTTGAAACACCTTGTTTTGACTTGTGTATTTTAGTATTTAAATTTTGTTTGTCCTGCACAAACAGCACAGTAATGATGAGGTATCTGGAAGCCGCCTTTTAATAAAAAACAAACAAAACCCCAAAACCTAAACATAAGTTGGCAGTGTGTGAGCTGTGTTTTTGAGGAGTGGGAAGGGGCACTGAACCATAGTCCTGACATCAGGCTGTTACCTGATGACATTCCTCACCTATGTGATTAATTCTTCATTTTTTCTTAGTGTTTTTCTCATTTGTGTGCCTGTGTAGGATTCTCTCAACAGGTCTGTGGAGGGCTTTACCTAGCAGAGTTTGTGTCACTGCTCATGAGCTGGCGAGCACATCCACAGAGATGTTGAACATGACACCTGTTTTGTGTGAAGGTGGATTAAATCACAGAGTGTTTGCTGCCATCTAGGAGTCAGTGTAGAGGTACAGTCTTGGCCACTACTCTAGTTCAGCCATATCCAAAGCCAGTTGAATGGCTTTCAGCTCTGCAACCTGACTTGATCCACCTTGTCCCTCCATAGCTTATGTGACTCACCACATCGAGCTCCATATGGCAGCTTCCCATTTTCAATGTATCCCTACAATAGGGCAGGAACTGTCAGTAAAAGAGAGCTTTTCATTTTCTGGTAGCTGATTATATGGTGTGGCCTGCTCAGCACTTGTCACCTTCTCCTCTGATGATGGTGATAGTCCAAAATTTTCACCTTTGGGCCGGTTTGTGATGACTTTCCAGATCCCTGGGCAATTGGGATTTCCTCTTTGAGCTTACTGTGTGATCCATGTACTCTGTATGTCATCGGTGGCATGATGGGTAAAAAGGACTTCCTTTTGCACATCCAGCCCAGCCCTGGCAGTCGAGGTGCCAGGAGGAGCTGTGTTTTGGTGCCCCTTGCTTCTGAGGCAGCTCAAACTCCTTCATAAGCTGCCAGGATCTTTTTCAGCTAGGGTGTAACAGGCCTCAGATCCTTTTTATCTTTGACTCCAGAACCCCAGGGGTTGTCCTTGAGTCTCCCTGGCTACTTTTTGCCAGAGACTCCAGGAAGAACCATTCTCCCTGGCTAACAGCATAAAGCACATTTTTCACCTCTTGCCCAGTCCTGACTGGCCCAAGGGCTACTGCATGCACAATCTATTTAATTTGTTCAGAAGCTTGTTGTTCAGGACCCCACTTAAAATCATTTGACTTCCGGGTCACATAGAAAGGCCTTACAGCCTGACTGTAGTCTGGAATATGCATCCCCTAAAACCCACAGCACCCTAAACAGTCTGTGTTTTCTTCTTGCTTGCTGATGGAGACACAGCTGCTCTTTTGTTGACCACATCCATTGGAATCTGACAACATCTGTTGTAACATTTTACTCCTAAAACTGAATTTCCTGGGCAGGCCCCTTGACCTTACTTTGCTTTGTGGCAAAATCAGCCTTCAGAAAGATCTGGATTATCTTCTTTCTCAAAAACTTCCCCTGTTGTGTTCCCCCATATGATGATGTCATCGATGTACTGTACATGTTCTGGAGTCCTGGCCTTCTCCAGTGCAGTCTGGATCAGTCCATGGCAAATGGTTGGGACTGTGTTTCCACCCCTGGGGCAGTCAATTCCAGGTGTACTGCATACCCCTCCAGGTGAAAGCAAATTGTGGCCTGCACTCTGCTGCCAAAGGAACGGAGAAAAAGGCATTGGTAATGCCAGTGCTGGCATACCACTTGGCTGCCTTGGACTCCAGCTCATACTGAAGCTCCAGCATGTCTGGCACAGCAGCACTCAGGGGTGGTGTGACTTCACTGAGGCCACAGTAACTGACTGTCAGTCTCCACTCTCTGCTGGATTTGTGCACTGGCCATATAGGGCTATTGAAGGGTGAGCGAGTCTTGCTGACCAGCCCCTGGATCATTTTACGTATAAGAGTCACGGAGTCTCGGTCAGTGCGGTATTGCCGACGGTGTACTGTCACTGTGGCCATCGGTACCAATTGTTCTTCAACCTTCAGCAGTCCCATAGCAGAAGGGTCCTTTGAGAGATCAGGCAAGGTATTCAACTGTCTAATATCCTGCCTCCACAGTAGCTATGCCAAAAGGCAATGATGCCCTTTTGGATCCTTGAAATACCCACTCCTCAGGTAATCTATGCCAAGGATGCCCAGGGGCCTCTGGGTTAGTCACAGAGGTGTTCTTGGCATTCCTTCCCAGTCAGACTCCCCTTCAGCTTCCAGTACATTCAGCTGTTGGGATCCCCCTGTCACCCCAGAAACAGAGATGGATTCTGCTCCTACATATCTTGATGCCATCAAAGTTCATTGTGTGCCAGCGTCAACTAAAGCCTTACACTCCAGGCCAGGACTATACAGAGGATGTGCCAGGCTATCAGATCCACAAAGTCCAACAGATCAATTGTCCCTTTCCTCCACCTGGCTGGTGGCAGGGCCCCTTTAGTCGTAGTCATAGTACTCATTGCTCACTTCTTGTAGATATGAACTGGAGGGCCCTTCAAGAGGATCAGAAGTAATACCAGCCCTGTCTGATTTGGTCCTTAGGGCTATGACTCTGGGATCATGGTCTGGACCTGGCTCCCTGGTCCACTGGCCCCCAGGGCTGTGACTTTGGAGTCAGTCTGGGCTCAGCTCCCAGGTCTGCCAGCCCTCTGGGCAATGACCTTTGGGTCATGGTCCAAACTTGACCTCCCAGTCACCTGTCCCACAGGGCCATGTCCCAGGGGTCATGGTCTGGCTCATCTCCTCGGTCCACTGGCCCTTGGGGCCATGGCAAAGAATGCACGTAGCCCAAGTTTTGGTGTGCAGACTATAATACACTGCCCAGATGGGGTAAAGGCCAGCAACAACCTTCTGTCCTGGCACCTTTCTTGTGGGAGCAATCGCTGAGCATTTTAAATTTTGAATGTGCCCATCAACCGGTTTAAGGTGTCATAGTACGTTTAATGTTTTTGCACGTACCCATCGCCATCTGGTGGAGCTGTTGAAATACAGCACTGGGAGAGTGAAAGCCAAGAACAGGTTTTTGTCCTGATGATTTTTTTGTTCAGTTGATGGAGATGTTCAATCTGGGATCTTGGCTATACCACAGTGAAACTGGGAAGGCAAGTGAATAGCTCCAGTGCTGCTGGTGCACTTTATGGGCATTTACTGTATGCCAGACAAAGGGAAAGTCCAGCTTGGGCTCTTCTCACAGAGCTGGAATCTGTGAGAGTGACAGAATGTGATGGTAAGTACAGCTGAGAGGGAAAGCACAAAGCACCAGTGTGTTTGGTGCGGTTCAAGAGGTGAGAGTTAAAATGTACCCAGCAACAGCTCTCTCACCTGAAACCTCTTGTGAGCAAGATTTTTGCATGTTTTCAGTTTTTGGAGCTGGGCTCTGCAATAGGGAAAGAATGCAATAGTACATACAATTGAGAAGGAATAAAATGAACAGTGCTGGGCATCACCTTCCGCCTGGAACCTGGAAACTACACAACACACATCAGTGCCATGCTTTTTTCTTTTCAGCTGTATGCAGCCACACTTTTGGGTTCTCTTGCAGAGCCCAGCTCCACAATTTTAATCCAGCCACAGAAGGGGATGTCAACCCCTTTGTTTTGGGAAGGCAAGCACCTAGTCCCAGTTTAGGTGGTTCAAATAATACACTGTCCAAGGAAGTAGGTAAGGCCATGTTATGGTTTTGATTTCCTTGTGAACTTTTTTTTCCTTTTCGTTTCACCGGAACGGATTTGAGAGTATGTGTCCCAGGGGGTCACTTGGGAAGGGGACTCCAAAAAAGGGGGAGGGGGGGGAAGA